>JAADXF010000559.1:0-15655 GCA_023337575.1 Pythium chondricola | reverse complement strand
CGACTGGAGGAAGTGCTGCGGATGGAGCTGCACCGGTTCGTGAATGAAGTGACCGAACTGGTCGAGGTCGCGAGCCGCGAGTTCAAGATCGAGCAGCAACTGGCCGCGATCGAGAGCGCGTGGCTCGCGTTCACGCTCGAGTTCGTGTCCTTCACGTCCACTGGTGGCGCCAACACCAACGCCAACGCCAAGAAACCAACGCATCCACTCGCCGACGAGGACGAGGACGAGGACGCCGACACCGACACCACCAACGACCTACGCATCCTCAAGCCACCGCACGCCATCATCGAGTGCCTCGAAGACCACCAACTCCAGCTGCAGACCATGGCGGCGATGGGCAAGTTCGTGGCTTACTTTAAAGATAAGGTCTTTGACTGGCAGCGGCGTCTCGGCACCGTGGACGTGGTGCTTAAACTGTGGACCACACTGCAGCGGTCCTGGTGTTCCCTCGAGTCCATCTTCCTCAGTTCGGCGGGTGATATTCAGAGCCAGTTACCACAGGAATTCAAGCGCTTCCAGCACGTGGACGAGGAGATCAAGGAGCTCTTCCACGATGCGCAGCGATCCCCACAGGTACTGGTGGCCTGCTGCCAGCGTGCAGGCCGGGAAGAGGTGCTACGTGACCTCCATGGCGAGCTGGAGATATGTCAGAAGGCGCTCAACACGTACCTGGATGGGAAGAAGGACGTGTTCCCTCGCTTCTACTTTGTCTCGAACGCGTCGCTGCTGGACATCCTGTCCAATGGCAACGTGCCGCCCAAGCTGCAGCCCCATTTCGGCAACTGCTTTGAGGGCATCCAACAGTTTGCGTTTGAGACGATGGTGGTGGCGCCACCACCGCCGTCAGAGTCGTTGGCGATGACCACTACCAACAACAGCACACACCGTGCGAGTGTGGTGACGCCGACAGTATCGGAGACCAAGTACCTGGTGATGGCCATGGTCTCCAAAGAGGGCGAGGTCGTGCGCTTTGTGGACTCGCATTTGATCCACGGCGCCGTGGAGAACTGGTTCATGGACCTCGTGCGTGTGATGCAAGACACACTGCGAGGCGCGCTGGCCGTCGCACTGGACGCCAGTGCACTGTGGACGGTGGACGTGCCTCGTCATGTGTGGGTGTTTGAATTCGCGGCGCAGGTGGCGCTCGTGGCCAGCCAGATCGTATGGACAGAGGAGGTGGAGGCAGCGCTGGAGGAGCTGGAGAACGGCGCCGAGGACGCTCTGAAAAAGTATGTAGACGTGTCCACGGTGCGGCTGGAAGCGCTGATCAAACTGGTGCAGTCGAGTGGCCTGTCCGTGCTGGACCGCGCCAAGATCATCACGCTGATCACGATCGATGTGCATGCGAGGGACGTGGTGCAGGCGCTGATGGCCAAGAAAGTGACCAGCGCCCTGGACTTCCCGTGGCAGTCGCAGTTACGCTACTACGTTCCAGGCAGTGGTGGCTCGAGTAGTAGTAGTACTAGTACAACTACTGGCGAGCCGAAGAAGCGAGGGGACGTGGTGATCAAGATCTGCGACTTCCGGTCGTTTTACAGCTACGAGTACACGGGCAACTGCGGTCGTCTGGTGATCACGCCGCTCACAGATCGCTGCTACGTGACGCTGACGACCGCGCTGAGGCTGTGCCTCGGTGGCGCGCCTGCTGGACCGGCAGGCACAGGCAAGACCGAGACGACCAAGGACCTAGCGCGTGGCCTCGGGCTGCAGTGCTACGTGTTCAACTGCAGTGACCAGATGAACTACAAGACGATGGCGGACGTGTTCAAAGGGCTCGCGCAGACAGGTGCCTGGGGCTGCTTCGACGAGTTCAACCGCATCTCAGTGGAGGTGCTCTCGGTGGTGGCGACCCAGGTCAAGACCGTGCTGGATGCACTCCTGCCACTGGCTGCCACACTCCATCGTGTGGTCATGGCGTGCAGCAGTGGCGGCAGCAGTGACGCGTCGGCCAGCGCGACTGAAGGCAGCTCCCTGGCAGGCACAGGTTCACAGGCCAGCTACGGCCAGCCGATCACTGGTGTCTGTGATTTCTTTGGCAAGCAGATCGCACTGGTGCCGACGGTAGGGCTGTTCATCACGATGAACCCAGGCTACACTGGCCGAGCGGAGCTGCCTGAGAACCTCAAGGCTCTCTTCCGTTCCTGTGCGATGATCAAGCCCGACCTGCAGCCGATCTGTGAGAACATGCTGATGGCCGAAGGATTCCTCAAGGCGCGAGCCTTGTCGGTCAAGTTTGTGACGCTCTACGAGCTCAGCAGCGAGTTGCTGAGCAAGCAGAAGCACTACGACTGGGGGTTGCGCGCTGTCAAGTCGGTGTTGCTGGTCGCGGGGTCGCTACTGCGCCGCGCTGCTGGCCAAGCGAGTGAAGAGCGCGTGTTGATGCAAGTGCTGCGCGACTTTAACACGCCACGACTGTTGCCAGCCGACTACCCGGTGTTCCTAGGGCTGCTCCACGACTTGTTTCCAGGGGAGACACTGGCGAGAGCATCGCAGTCCTCCGCACAGGACGCATGCCTACGGGTGTGCAAGATGCTCCACTTGCAGCCCGAGGACGGGTTCATCAAGAAGGTGCTCGAGTTTGACGACGTGCTGGCCGTGCGCCACAGTGTCATGCTGATTGGACCGGCGGGGTGTGGCAAGACCACGGTGTGGACCACACTCGCGGCCACCCAGAACCTCGGCCAGGCCAAGCCCACCACGGTGTTTGAGAGTGTCAACCCCAAGGCGGTGACCGCAGATGAACTGTACGGGTTCATGACACTGGAGAACGACTGGAAGGACGGCGTCCTGAGCTGCCTGATGCGCAACATGTCCAAGGAGACTGCACCATTCACCGAGGCCCAGAGCTACAAGTGGGTTGTGTTGGATGGCGACATTGACGCCGTCTGGATCGAGTCGATGAACACCGTGATGGACGACAACAAGATGCTCACGCTCGTGAGCAACGAGCGTATTCCATTGACAAAGTCCATGCGCCTCGTGTTCGAGATCCACTCGCTGCAGAATGCGACGCCGGCCACGGTCTCTCGTGCTGGTATCATCTACGTGAACGATGGTGACATTGGCTGGCTGCCCTTTGCCGAGTCGTGGGTGGCCAGACGCGAGGCGAAAGAAGTTGAAAAAGCGGTACTGCTCACACTCTTCCGCAAGTACGTGGAGCCAGTGTTCCGCATGATGAAGGAGGCCAGGCTCTCGCCCATTGTGCCGCTACCCGCGATCGCACACGTCGAGACGCTGTGCAATCTATTGGACGGCGTGCTTCAGCTCCACGGTGGTGAGAAGACCCCCGAGATGGTGGAGAACGCGTTCATCTACTGCCTCATGTGGGCGTTTGGCGGAGCGCTGGACAGCGAGAAGGCCAACGCCAATGGCAGCGGCGGCACCACCGACCAGCGCGCCGTGTTCTCCTCCCAGTTCAAGGCCATTGCCAAGTTCAAGAACGCCGACGCCACGGCCGCCAGTGGCACAAGCCATCCAACGTCGAACTCTTCCTCCTCCTCCTCCTCCTTAGCCGCCAACTTGGTGGTGGCGCTGCATGCGCTGAACGTGTTCGACGTGTGCTTTGACGCCAGCGCCAACGAGTTCGTGCCCTGGAGCGACCGCGTGCCAGTGTTTGCACACAGCGTCGCTCTCAGCGACGTGCCGTTCCACCAACTGGTGGTCCCTACGGTGGAGACCACACGTCTCCACGCACTGCTGGAGCTGTTGCTGGCCAAGGCCACGCCCGTGCTCTTCACTGGCGGTGCTGGGACGGGCAAGACCGCAATCATCGCCGAGCACTTGAAGAACCTGGACGCCGATGAACTCCACACCGCGCCGATCCTCATGCACTACTACATGGACGCCAAGAACTTCCAGAACCGACTGGAGGCGCACGTGGAAAAGCGGTCCGGGCGCGTGTACGGTCCGCTTCACAACCGCAAGCTCGTGTACTTTGTGGACGACCTGAACCTGCCGTTCGTGGAGGCGTATGGCACGCAGACGCCACTGGCGTTGCTGCGCCAGTTCATGGACTATGGTGCGTGGTACGACCGTCAGGACCTCGCGCTCAAGAAGACCATCCAGGACGTGCAGTTGGTGGCCAGCATGAACCCCAAGACCGGGTCGTTGACCATCAACCCGCGCCTTCAGCGCCATTTTGCCACGTTCGCGGTGCACCTGCCCAGCAAGAGCGACCTCACGACCATCTTCGGCATACTAGTGACGCAACACGTGGCTACCTTTGCCGACAAGCTCAAGAAGGCGGTGAGTGCACTGGTGGCGGCGACCGTGGATCTCTTCCACGACGTGCGCGCCAACTTCTTGCCCACGGCCACCAAGTTCCACTACGTCTTTAGTCTACGCGAGCTCGGGGCAGTGACCCAGGGGCTACTACTGGCGCGACCGGAGGCGTACGGAGCGGACACGCTTAAACTCGCGAGGCTCTGGCTCCACGAATGCTACCGTGTCTTTAGTGACCGCATGGCGAGTGCCAGTGAGGTGCAGCGCTTCACAGACATGGCACTGGTGCAGGTCAAGAAGCACTTGGACGAAGACGCCTGTGAAGTGTTTGCCTCGCCGCTGGTGTGCGCTAGCTTTGTCGGTGGTCCGCCAGGCAGCGCGGCGGCGGGGCTATCGTCCTCTTCTTTTTCCTCCTCCTCCTCCTCTTCATCTGCAAGTGTTGGAGAGGATGCCTCCTCTGCTGTCTCCGCCATCTCCTCCACTAGCAACTACGTTCCTATCGCGGAGAGGTCCCAGCTCACCGCCGCGGTGGAGCTCAACCTCAAGGCATACAACGAGACCCACCCGGTGCTCCACCTCGTGCTCTTTGACCAAGCACTGCAGCACGTGACGCGCATCGTGCGGCTGCTTCTCCACGCCAAGGGCCACGGCCTCTTGATCGGCGTCGGCGGCTCAGGCAAGCAATCACTGTCCAAGCTCGCCGCGTTCATCTGTGGGTACAGTCTCCACGTGCTCTCCACGACGGCCGCGCCTCAGTACGGCCACAGCGAGTTCAGAGAGGACCTCAAGGAGATCTACCGCAAGGCTGGCGTGCGGCCAGCCAAGCCACTCGTCCTCTTGCTCACGGACACACAGTTGAGTGTCGAGCCGACTTTTCTCATCGCGGTGAATGAGATGCTAACCACGGGCGAAGTCTCGGAGCTCTTCAGTGGAGAAGAGCTGGACGCCATAGTCGCCAGCCTGCGTGTGGACGCCAAGGCCAAGGGCATCCCTGATACCAAAGACTGTCTCCAGGCCTTCTTCTACGACCGCGTGCGCAGTAACCTCCATGTGCTGCTCGCCTGCTCGCCCGTGGGGCCCGAGCTTCGTCAGCGGAGCCGTCAGTTCCCAGCATTGGTGAGTGGCCACTGCGCGATGGACTGGTTCCACCCGTGGCCTCGCGAGGCGCTGGTGGATGTGTCGATGCAGTTCCTCCAGGACGTGGACCTAGCCACCAGTGCGATCCAGGAGAACGTGTGCCATCACATGGCCGAGGTCCACCTCTCGGTGACGCAGGCTAGCGTGGCCTACGCCACGCAGTGTGGCCGCTTCAACTACGTGACGCCCACGAGTTTCCTGGAATTGATTCGTTTCTACAAGTCGCTGCTCGCGGCCAAGCGCGATACGCAGCGTCGCAAGATCAAGCGGCTCGAGGTCGGCTTGGCTACGCTCAAGAAAACGGCCCAGGACGTGGCCGCACTGCAGCAGGAGCTCAAGAAGACCATGCTCAAAGTGGACGACCGCAAGCGAGCGACCGAGGCATTGCTGGAGCAGATGGGCAAGCAGCGTGGCGACGCTGAGCTCAAGCAGAAGCGTGCGGACGAGGAGAGGGCCAAAGCCGCCCGGGCCGCGGAGACCGCCTCCGCCATCGAGGCACAGGCCTCAGTCGAGCTGGCACTGGCCAAGCCAGCACTGGATGCCGCACAGCAAGCGGTCAACTGCCTCAACAAGGCGTCGCTGACCGAGCTCAAGTCGATGAGCAAGCCGCCGCCCGGTGTGGACAAGGTCACGGCGGCCGTGCTCATGCTACTCAAGAACGAGAAGAGCAACTTTGCGTGGGACAATGCCAAGAAGATGATGGCCAAAGTGGACGTGTTCAAGCAATCGCTGGAGACGTTTGACAAGGAGAACATCCCTGCGGAGCTGATCGCCAGGGTGGAGCCGATTTTGGAGGACCCGAATTTCAACTATGACAAGATGAAGGCCAAGTCCGTGGCCGCGGCCAACCTGTGTGTGTGGGTGGTCAACATCGTGGCGTTCCACCACGTGTACGTGCGTGTCAAGCCGCTGATGGACACACTGGAGCAGGCCAGGCGCGCGAAGACGGACGCGGACAGCGAGCTCGAGACGGTGCAGAAGCTCGTGGCCGAGGTGGAAGCCCAGCTCCAGACACTGCAGCTCTCCTTCCGTGACGCAACGAATGACAAGGCCAAAGTAGAGGCCGAGGCGCATGCCTGCCAGGAACGGTTGTGGCTTGCCGAGCGGCTCGTGAATGGCCTCGCGTCGGAGAATGCACGGTGGAGCAAAGAGATTGACGTGCTCAAGGCGGGCGAGTCGGCGCTGATTGGCGACACACTGCTCGCCGCGGGGTTTGTGAGTTACATCGGTGCTTTCAATGCGCAGTTTCGCAATCAATTGTGGCAGCGAGGGTGGCTGCCGGATATTGTGACGAGGGAGATCCCGATCTCGCTGGCCGGCGGAGCAGAGGCGACGAATGGAGGAGAGGGGGGAGGGGACGAGGAGGACGAGGAGGATGCTCGTGGTCATGATGGCGACGGTGGTGAAGGGAGTAGTAGTGGAGGACGAGGCGGAGGCAGAGGAGTCGGTATCACTGGGGTCGACCCCGTGGCGATGCTGAGTGATGGCAGTGCAGTGGCCCAGTGGATGAACGAGGGCCTCCCAGCGGACAGGATCTCGATAGAGAATGGCTGCATCATCACGTCGTGTTCGCGATGGCCACTGCTGGTGGATCCCCAACTACAGGGTTTACTCTGGCTACGAGTGCGGGATTTCAGCCGTCCTACCTCAGCCACCGACAAGAAGAGTGGAGGGTCGTCGTCCTCCAGGGCCGTCATGGGAGGAAGAGGAGGAGCGTCCTCTGCTACCACCAAGCCAAGTCTTGATGAATCCTCGAGGGTGGTCACCACGGGCAAGCATCCTACCCTCGCCAAGCAACGAAGCAGCAACGTGGACGAAGCCAACGCCCTCACTGCACAACACGCAGCGGACAAGAAGCCAGCGGAGGAAAAGATAGCGGCGGAGAGGGCAGCCGCTGAGGCGGAGGCCGGTGCTCCATCCCCTCTGGTCATCCTGCACACGTCGCAGAAGACCTGGATCCAGTCCCTCAAGACCGCCATCTCGACCGGCCAGAGCGTCATCCTGGAGAACCTGGGCGAGACACTGGATGCAGCACTGGCCCCTGTGCTCATGCGGCAAGTGTACCGCAAGGGGCGCCACTGGTTTGTCCAGTTCGCTGCGGAGGAGGTCGAATTCGACGCGAATTTCCGCCTCTTTCTCCACACCAAGCTGCCCAACCCACACTACCGTCCCGAGGTCCTGGCGTACTGCACGCTGATTGACTTTAGCGTGACGGAGCGCGGCCTGGAGGACCAGCTACTGGCCAACGTGGTCAACTTGGAGCAGCCTGCACTGGAGAAGCACAAGCAGCGGCTGCAGCAAGAGTTCAACGGGTACCAGATCCAGCTCTTGCGGCTGGAGAACCAGCTCCTGGAGCGATTGGCAAATGCACCTGAGGACATTCTATCGGATGTGCCCTTGATTGACGGCCTGGAGAAGACCAAGCAGACAGCCAACGAGGTGGAACGCGCGCTGCTCCAGGGCAAAGAGGCCGAGAAGGAGATCAACGTGGCGCGAGAGGTCTACCGCGCTGTCGCGAGCGAGGCCAGTATGCTCTATTTCAGCATGGCCCAGCTCTGCAAGGTCAACCACATGTACCGGTACTCGCTCGAGGCATTCATGACGTTCTTCTACGTGGCGATGGACAAGGTGCCCAAGCCCACACCGTCCGCTCCGCTGGCGGAGGCGGAGGGGAGCAGCTCCTCCTCCTCCTCCTCGCTGCTGTCTTCATCGACGTATACAGCAGCGTTGGAGCGTGTGCCACAGCTCAAGGAGGCGCTACGGTGGACGCTCTTCTCCATGGTGTCCCGCGGTCTCTTCGAAGAGCACAAGCTGCTCTTCCTCACGCAGCTCGTGCTGCAATTACTCCAGCGTGGAGCCATTGGTACCAGCAGTGGCTACGCGGACGAGTTCGCTCGGTTCTTATTGCGCGGCCCCAAGGTCGTTCGCTCGAGTGCGACCACGGTCCCGTGGTTGAGTGAGAGCCAGTGGCAATCGCTCCAGGCATTGACACTGCTCGAGCCCTTCGAGCGGTTCGTAGGCGATCTGGAAGAGTCGGAGGCGCGGTTCAAAGAATGGTACAATTCACCCACGCCAGAGACCGAGAAGCTGCCACTGGACTGGCGCGATTTGGACAAGACCGCGCCATTCCTCAAGCTCTTGGTGGTGCGCTGCCTGCGTCCGGACCGACTCACGCAGGCAGTGAGTGCCTTTATCGCATCCACACTGCCCCATGGGCCACAATACCTCATGGGGGATGCCCAGCTCCACAGCTTTGGCGTGCTTCAGAGCGCCTTCAAGGAGAGCACGCCGTGGACGCCCATGTTTTTCATCCTGTCCCCCGGGACGGACGTCGTGGCGGACGTGGACAAGCTCGCGGTGGAGCTGAATGACCACATCAAAGGCGTGGACTACCACAACATCGCGCTGGGCCAAGGCCAGGAAGCCATCGCGATGCACAAACTCCAACTGTCGGTGGAGAATGGCCACTGGATCATCCTCAACAACGTGCACTTGATGCCCAAGTGGCTGCTGGAGCTGGACAAGTGGCTCGAGCAGCTCGCCAAGGCCAGCAAGACCGCGTCCTTTGCCTCCCTACACGCTACGCTATCGACAGGATCTGGAGGAGGAGGAGGATCGAGAGGAGGTAGAGGTGGAGGAGGACGCCACTCGATCGTGGCGAATGCAGGCAGTCTGCACCCAAGCTTCCGTCTCTTCATCACCAGCGATCCGTCCCCTGTGCTCCCCATCGGCGTCCTCGAGCGGTCGATCAAGCTAACCAACGAACCGCCGAGCGGACTCCAAGCCAACGTCAAGCGCGCGCTCGGGTGCTTCGCCTCCGCCACAGTGGACGAGCTGGAGCCACGCACGAGAGGGATCCTCTTTGCGCTCTGCTACTTTCACTCGCTGATGCTGGAGCGGAAAAAGTTTGGCGCCCAGGGTTTTAACCTCGTGTACCCGTTTGCCGCGAGTGACCTCGTGGCCAGCAGCGTCGTGCTGCGCAATTACATGGAGGGCAACGCCCCGGCCAAGGTCCCGTGGGCGGACCTGCGGTATCTGTTTGGGGAGATCATGTATGGCGGTCACATCGTGAACGAGAGTGACCGGCTGGTGGCCACGACGTACCTGAGATTCTTCTTGCGGGACGAGGTGTTGGAGGAGAGTTCGATGGTGCCCTACGTTGAGGACGCGAGGGGAGGAGGAGCCAAGGGCGGCGGTGGAGGAGGTGCTGATGACGGAGATGGAGGAGATGGTGGTGGTGGTGGTGGAGGAGGAGGAGGAGGACGCCGGTTCGAGTTCACTGCGCCCAAGCTCAGCGCAGGGTACGAGCGGATGCTGGACCACGTGGAGCAGTACCTGACCAGTGAGTCTCCGCTAGCGTTTGGTCTCCACCCGAATGCGGAGGTGGCGTTCCGCACAGCGAGCGGGGAGCGGTTGATGCAGACGGTGCTGCTGTTGACGAGGCGGGAGGACGAAGGTGGAGGAGGAGGAGGAGAAGATGAGGATGATCGTGGAGGAGACCAGACATTGAGGAGAGGAGGGGACGAGAGTGGAGGAGGGGACGCCAATGAGAGTGCCGACTCGGTGCAGATGGTGGCGGAGGGAGTCCTCCAAGACATCCTCGAAAACTACCGCGAGTTCCGCTTCGACATCCACGAATTGTTCTTCAAGAGCCTGGATACTTGTATTGGAGGAGGAAGGGGAGGAGGAGGATCCAGAGGATCCAGAGGATGCAGTGCGTCCATGACCACCACCGCCATGGTGGAAGAGATGGATCCGTTCCAGAATGTTCTCCTCCAAGAGTGCGAGCGGATGAACCTGCTACTAGAGACCATGACCAAGTCCCTGGTGGAGCTCGAGATGGGGTTCCGAGGGGACGTGACGCTCACCGAGAGCATGGAGCTCCTCCAGGAGTGTCTCTATTATGACCGCGTCCCCCCCACGTGGGGGAGCGTGGCGTACGCGTCCCGTCGGTCCCTTGGTCCATGGCTCGCCAACCTCCAGCAGCGGATCACCCAGCTACAAGAGTGGAGCCAACAGGCACCGGAGTTGCCCGTTGTGCTCTGGTTCCCAGGTCTCTTCAACCCGCAGAGCTTCTTGACTGCAGTGTTGCAAACCTCCGCCAGGAAGAACTCCTTGGAGCTGGACAAGCTGAGCATCCTGACTGACATTACCAAGCGGAATCTCGAGACCATCGACGCGCCATCGAGGGACGGCCAGTACATCCACGGCCTCGCACTGGAAGGAGCGAGGTGGGACCTGGGCAATGGCATGCTCGAGACCAGCCAGCCCAAGGAGATGTACGTGGTGATGCCCGTGATGAATGTGCGCGCCGTCCTGGCCGGTCGCAGCAAGGACGCGGGCAATGTGTACGAATGTCCCGTGTACAGGACGCAACAGCGAGGCGCCACGTTTGTGTTCAGCGCCCAGCTACGCACCAAGCACCCGCCGTCCAAATGGATCTTGGCCGGGGTCGCGCTACTGCTCGAGATGGTGTGACAAAAAATGCAAACACGATTATTCCAGCGTAATTGCATTTAAAACATCGGATTAGGACAAAAGGGTATATACCCGCATCAAGTGAGCTTTTTTCAGTACTATACTACATGAACAGCGCTCCCCAGAATGCAGCAAGCGTCGCGGAGAGCACGAGCGACGCTGCTTTCTGGTGTGGCGCGTTGTTGGTGAGAGCTTCGACAACGACGTTGGTCGTGGTGGGCGTTGGCGTTGGCGTCGGCGTTGGCGGCAGCGTGATGTCTTCGGCGTCAATGAAATTCGAAGCCGAGGACGCCGACACGCTTCCGTCGACGATGGACACAAGCGCATCCACGTCGATCGGTTCCAAGCCACAGGCCGTTCGGTAGCTGTTCACGAGGCCGCCGATCGCGTGGTACCGGCCGATGGCGCACTCGACAGTGGTGAGTCCGAGTAGCTCGTCGAAAACATTCGCACACGCCTGGACACCGCAGGCTAGGCTCCAGTCGGCAGGAGAGTATGGTGCGTTGGCTGGCGGTGGGAAGTGCACGCCGGTGGCTTCCCAGCAGGCCTGGTTGTCGTCGCCACTGAGCAGCGGCACGAGGTTGTCAAGGTTGCATGACTTGAGCGACTGCGCTGACACCGACGCCGACAAGAAGAGCGCAAGCGCTACGGGGAACTGGGCCGCGCACCGCATTGGTGTTATAGGCGTATTCTGCGTGTGTGTACTCTGCGTCGAGTGGGGGAATGACACCAGGATACGACATGCTGCCCTGCTGAAGAGCTCATCATCATGGGGTCGCCACCCCAGGTGGCGAAAGAGAGAGAGAGTCGGAGTGGGAGAGCTAAGATAACCTATTCGAGTGGATAAGTTCAGGAACCTTGATACAAATGGGATGATGTGGATCCGACCTACTGATGTAAGGTGGTATGTATAGGACACTGGGGCCAAACGCTTAGTATCATAGGATCCTGATTGGCCAGAAGCGCCCCCGAATGTTCCACCCGTTTGCTGCACTGACTTCTGGTGTTGTGGACCAACCTGCCTGCAAGCCACGGGATACAACATGACGCACCTAAGGCGACAAGCCGACGGGCTCTCAGCTCAGCTGCCGTGGGCTCGCCACCGACCCTATGAATGCACGACCACAATGCGTGGCCTGCAGTGTACTATGTATAGTATGCTTCTTCGTGTGCCTCTCGATAGAGATACCATGTAAAGCCGATGTAGTAGGAACTTCGGGTGGTGTCCCGATTGTGATCCAGTCGTTCGGTTGTCAACGCAGTGGAACGACAGTAACTCGAAACGGGTCCACTCTGGCAATTATTCTTCCCGGAAGAATAGTATAATACTCTACTATCTTGACGTTTGTATGCTATCTTGAATAATTGAGTTGAGATATTCACCCATCGGCGAATTGCCGATGGGTGAATATCGACGGCGATGGACAGTCGCAAACGCGGTCAGCCACCAAGACGGCCCATCCAAAGCAGACGCCCAGGCAACTCATGGAGACTACCATATTAATACCCATCGAACTGGACTGCAGGTCCTCTCGAAGCCATGGGATCCTTACGGCTCTTACATGACTTCTCAGTTGGCGGATGCTGGGTCAATTCCTGTCACCTTTCGGTTATCACCAAGCACGTCTGAGGAAGATCCACTCGCATATCCGCTCGCCGCTTCAACGAGTTCTTCGTTAACTTGCAGGGATGGTGTGTACCAGTACCACCAGCGCGGCGTGGTATGCTTAGTTTCCACCTGGCCCCAATTCTCCACCCTACCTTCAAGCAGATACTACCGGAACATCAAGCTCCTGGAGCAAGAATCGGAATGCGTGGACCATGGCGCTCGCCCGCCAGCTCGGTGGTTCGACGCTGCACTTGTCGACGGATTCGCCAGTCGGTATTGGTCATGCCACGCCAATCAACGTCGTAGGCCAAAGGCCACAAAGACCCCACGTACGTCTGGGTCCCAAATATCGGGCGTGCGTCGTCCCTGCGCCTGAACGCGAGCACGCTCCTCTCCACAGATTCATTCGCTCACACTTTATTCCCATGCACGCACCGGTACCTACCGTCGCTCGCGTCACTTTGAATCACACCACGCAGACGCATGTCTTTTGCGCAGGGCCAAACAAATTCCAGTGTGCTCTTTCGTGTCGCACACGTCGCAGGCTCCTAAAACCTTGAACAATCGATAATTGGTGTGGTAACACAGTCATACGCAGATTCACGTCTGCTTAAGTTACCTCCAACAATCGATGTGCTGATGTGGACCACACCATGAACATCATGTGGTGCCGAGTAGCTCATTTCACATTTTGGTGTCAAAGCAACCATACCGCGACAGATCCAACCATGGTGATCGCGAATCTCGGACGCCAGCGCGCAGTGCTATCGCTCACGACGCGGTTCTGCCTGCCGCATGAGGGCATGACGGAGCTCGAGTACCTTAGCCGTGGCTCCGCATTCGTGCTAGACAGCGCCGCCATGGCCAACACGGCCTCCACCAACCAGCTCCACAATCTCAAAATCCTCACGTGTCAGCACGTCGCGTGCCCATGGCTCTTCCCCAACTACTTCCAGGAGAAATGGGACTGGCTGCAGCACGTGAGCGAGGAATTCGTGCAGCATTCGCTGCAATTACTCGAAATGCCAAGCGACGACGGGGATGTCGCCGCCAAGACCTTTCGACCAAAAGTGCTGGTCGACATCCCGCTGATGCAGCAAGTGTGGCTCCACCCAGAGCGCGACCTCGCGATGCTCGCGATCAACGAGGATGACGAATTGAAGTGGAATGAAGTCATGGCCAAGTGGCACCTGCACGCGCTGCCACTGAACCCGGTGGGGTCCACTCCAGGCGACCTACTACTGTTCACTGGCCACAGGCAACTCCCTGACGCAGCCAGCGAAGAAGAGTTTACAGAGTCCACTGCTAGCAACAGCAGTGACGACGAAGACGATGACGCGTGGGTGGATTCCGTGGGTCAGTACCCAAAGCAAGTACATGGCCGCTTTGTTGGCCAGAGCTCCCGTGGCCAAGCATTCGCGTGGAGTGAAGAGATCCTGGAAGAAGGAATGTGCGGTGGCGCAGTCGTCGATGCTCATGGCAACTGCGTCGGCCTCATCGAAGGCATCGTGCCGCGCTATGATCCATCCACCGCCCGTGAAAACGCGGCGTTATCCTCAGACGCGAGTGAAGAAGAACGGGACGCAGCGACAGCCGCAGCAGCGACCGCACGGATGCAGAAGGCACTGGAAAACCACGTTGCATACGTGCCGTCGATAGAGATCAACGAGTTTCTGCAAGCCAGCGCGACGCACACGGTGCTCACGGGGATCGGGCTCCTCTGAATAAATGAATCCAGACGCGCAATAATTATTCCAATATCTATTTTTCCTTTTGAATAATAATTCATTAATTGGCCTAGGTCACCACGATCTTGTGCGCGAATGCCGAGCATGCGATCGCCAGCGCAAGCATCGGAGACAGCGGCGCCTGGTAGTCTAAGGCAAAGGTCATTCGGGTCACTTTGCCGAACCGCAAGTACGTCGTATCCTCGCCAAACTCGCGCTCCATCGCGTTGTTGCCTTGCTCAGGTACAATGAGAAAATTCTTTTTCGACGCCAGCTTGACTCGCCCCTGAAAATTCAACGTCCACGCGCCAAGGTCCTCATTCCACGACGGCTGCCGCGTCTCAAAGCACACCAGATCGCTGTCGAAATCTTCCTGTTCCACGGCACCGTAGGGCGTCATCGTATCCCTTCTCGTGAGCGCGCCGCGGGTGCGCAACTGCTTCATCCTCATCACCTTGGCGCGGCCAGCGTGGTCATCCTCGTCGTGCCATGCGGCTGCGAGTGTCGAGGTGATCTTGCCACCGGCGATGTCGTCCAGCTGAACCTCGACATCGTCCAGGGAGAAGCTGCGCATCTTCTCAATCAGCGAGTGGCTGCGGGTCTGCTTGATGCGCTTGTACCTCTCGGAGATCGTCCCATTGCGGTCCATCATCGAGTTGTACGTGTTGAAGACGGCGTTGTTGCTGCCCATGCCTCCTGTGGTCGCAGCGCGTGGACGCGAGGGCTTGCCTTCTTCTTCTTCTTCGTCGTGGTCTGCATCATCGTCGCCTGGGAGATGTGGCTGCTTGGGGAACGCGACCTTGAGAAAATTGGGCACGCGGCCCAATACATTGGAATTATATTCGATAAATCCCAATTCATTGCGGCGCTTCTGCTGGTGGTCGATGAGCGTGAACTCGGTACCGAGAAAATTCGGGATCAGGCGTCCCAGGAACACGGCCGAGTCCTCGTTCATCGGCAGGTCCTTCCAATCACGTAGGTGCGAGTCCTGCAGCGTGTGGAAGAGGAAGCCCCCGGTCTTCTCATTCACGCAGGACGCCGCCATGAGGAACTGGCCCGTGTCCTGGCGGTGGAAATTGAATGCCGTGACCTTCTCGCCACGCAACCGCTCGACGACGCCGAGAATCAACTGGTTGTTGGGCAGCGGCGCCGGTGCACGGTAGAACTTCTCCTTGTGCGCGTGGATAAACTTCTTGGCCTGGATGATGTCGGCGTCCTGGTTGTAGACACTCAGGTCGCCAGCCGCCTCGAGGGACTTGAAGTGGAGTGTGTGGCGACCGTTGCTCACCGTGCGCAGCCTGGCTAGCGTCTCCTGGAAACCCAGCTCCAGACACGACTCGCCGTTGATCGCAGTGAGGACATCGCCGATGCGGATAAGCCCACATGTCTTGGCTAGGCCGTCGCCGTTGTTGATCTTCTTGAAGCCCTTGACCACAGCCTGGCGACCATACCAGTCGGTCTCGAGCTCGAGGCCGATGGG
>JAADXF010000558.1:0-15709 GCA_023337575.1 Pythium chondricola | reverse complement strand
CCCACGCCAACGTACGCCAACGACGACTGCTCGGCCTGCTGCGCGCCGTTCCCTGCGGGAAATGGCACGCACTTGCCTGCGGAAACCGCGCTGAGCTGCTGCACGCCTGGCGACGGGCGCCCGAACGATTTGTTCTCGGTGGCCAACGGCTATTGCGTCGGTTTACCGTGTTGTTCGTACGGCGGTCGTGTATCGCAGCGCCGGCAGGTTTGGTTCCCGTGTCTGCTCTTTCCGACGTGCGCCAACGACCCCAACAAGAGCGATTTCTGCGAAGACAAGGCGACCACGTGGGCGTTTGCGCGTGGATCGAGTTTCAGCTGTACCGACGGATGCTGCGACGGCCCGATGCTCGAGTCCAATGTCTGGTCGGGCGTCGCGAACGCCGTCCCGGGCCAATCGAACGCCACGTTCTCCATCTTCTTCAATCCCTCCGAGATTAAGCGGTCGTTGTTCGACGCGGCACTGCGAGACGCGTACCCGTTGACGCAGATCGTACTCGCGAGTCCACGAGACTACGCGTTCGGCAAGCGCACCACGTGCACGCTGACCAAGCTCGTGACCAATGAGACCGACGCGACCGCGTGCGGTGTCGGCAAGATGAACGGCACGACGCATCTCACCGTGGACATCCCGCCAAAGTACGGCGACAAGACCAACGAGAGTTTTGCCATCACGTTCGATGACGTGACGACGCCGACGGGGATCACCCAGCTCAACCCGACCATCCACTCGACCGCAACGGATCTCGTACCGATCTATTTCCTGTTTGATGACGAAGGTGGCTTCCTGTACAACACGTTCTACCGGGTCACGCCACTGCAGAGCTCGCCGCTGGTGAGTGGGTCGTTCGTGCCGGAGAATATCTACCCGGGCAATTCGGGCAAGGCGACGCTGTCGTTCTATTCGAGTACGCGTGTGCCCGTCGAATCGATCGTGCAGATCAACTTCACGTCGAGGTGGGGGTTCGCATCCGACGCCAAGTGGACGTGGCAGAATATCCGGCAGGAGCAAGTGATCAACGAGTTACGCAACCAGGACGGTGGCTTCGCGGTGAATGCCGAGAACACGCAGACCGACGAGACACGGCCAGACTTCACCTCGAGTGGCGACTCATCCAGTGACGCGGTCGCGATCACGGCGCCTGAGACGCCAGGGCCAAAGCCCTTTGCCTCGTCCAAGTTCAAGTCACGCGTGAACCAATGGACACTGACGCTGGACAAGGAATGGCAGCCTGGGTGGATCACTTTGGTCGTAGACCAAGTGCAGAACCCGGTGGTGTATTACTCGGGTCTGAACCTCGCGACGGTCGCGATCTTGGACGGCCAGGAGCGTTTGATTTCCGCTGGTGTTGTCTCCGCTATTTCTGTGGAACTCGTGTCGGAACCGGTGGCGAGTCCATACAACTACGTGTCGATCGTCGTCTTGATCGGGACACTACTCTTCTGTACGGTGGTGATTCGAGGCAACGGTTTGTCGTTCAGCATGGGCTCGATCTGGACGGATCTCACGGCAATTTGCACCGTGTGTGCTCTCATCGTGGCGATCATCAACAACCTCATCTGGGCGATGCTCAAGAGCAGCGTGTACTTCTACCTCTCGCGCGTCTTCCTCTGCTTCACGTTCACGATGCTGACGGCCGTCTGCTTCCACTGGGGCACCGTGCTGAGTCTCCATCTGCGGCGGTACCCGCCAGTGCGCACGGTGGTGCTCTTCGTCACGCTCAACTTGTCGTTCTACCTCTACCAAGCCGCGTTTCTGTTTTACCACCAGGACCTCATCACCCGTGTGTATGAGACGGAGAGCAACTCGTACTCGTACGCCAACCAGCAGTGCAAAGACAACGATGGCGACTTTGCCAACAGCGTCTTTTCAGATATCCAAGGGTACCTGTGGAGCTGCTACGCCGAGAATCAGGACAAGTTCTTCCTTGTGTCGACGACCGTGACATCCGCACTGTTCCTCGGACTGACCATCATCGTGATGGCACTCGGCTTCATGGTCATGCGCCGAGGCAAGCATTTGTTGGGCACATCCACTGGGCCACACCAAGTGGTGCTTGTCAAGGCGTTGCGGCTCTACTACACGCTGATTGGTATCGTGACAGTCGTGTACTTGCTCTCGTGGATCGTCCAGCTCATGAGTCGCAGCCGAAGTGCAATTTCGTACCCGTGGTTCTACATCTTCACCGTGTGGCTGCCACAGTCGATCCCGCCGTGCTGCTTGATCTTCCTTCAGTGGAACTCGACGGCCAAGTCGCTCAAGGACACCAACTTTGATGAATCGACGAGCAGCCGCCTGACCGATACCGAGTTCTATGACGAGATCCGCACGCCCAGCTTCGCGTTCTCGTCGGATCGATGGAGTGAGGAAGACGGCAGCGACTACGACGATGATGATCACCACGATAGTATCGTTGAACTCGGTGACAACAAGTATGGGCTGGTGAATCGCGCCCCGGGTGAGCACCACGGCGGCCACGCGGCTGATGACTTTATCGGCTTGTCGATGTCGCTCGAGACAAACGAAGAATTCCCTCTCGGCTGCTTTGTCGCCATCCAACGGCTCCAGATCGATCCGCTCACCGGTGCAAACGTCTGGCGGCAAATCAGCAACACCGACACAGTTGAAGCCTCGAGGAAGGACCTGTCTGGCCCCGTCACTAGCGGCCGCCACATGTACTCGTTTATGGCTGTACCACGGATCCCGTTGTCTGGCGCGTTCGACGACCGCGTACGCCTCGTTGTGTACTCTGTGAATGCTGGCCACGTCGACACCACACGAACGGACCACCACTCGGAGATGACTGTGAAAGCCGTGCTGGCAGCGATGGATCGACGAAGCAGCGGAGATGACGAATCCTCAACCCAGTTCTCTATGTCGACGTGCGAAGAGTCTTCTTCCGTCGGTGACATTCAAGCGTCTCGCGTGATCGACGAGCTCTTTGAAGTAGAATCAGAACCTGACTCGACCGACGGCTTGAACTCACTACTCACGAGCCTCTCGATCGTCGCCGAATTCACCGTGTCTACCGACGTGCTTGTCACCTCTGGTGCGCGCAGTGAATTGGTTGCACTGATCACCGCCGAGCACTCGTACAAGCAGTTTGGACTGGACTCGCTACCGCCCAAGATGTCGGTGCACACAGTGCTGCCCAAGGCCGCCCGCACCAAGTACGGACTTGCCGGTGTCGCGAGCGGAATGATGACGTCGCACTCGATCAGCAGCCAGTACCACATCCGAGAACTCGGGCTCTTGGTGGTCGAAGACCTCACGGAGAGCCGCTTCAGCAACTGGATCCCACGCCAGATTTTGGAAGTTATCATTCGCCATCGCAGCAAGCAGTTCATCGTCGCGCAGAACGACCTGGCTCGACTCGAGGCGTTCGATCGGCAGCGTCAGAAGGGAACGGATCGGGGTATCTACGAGAACCTGATCCAGCAGATCCAGGATGACGGTGATATCACTCGCTGTCGCGAGTGGATGATCCAGCGGTGCCAGCAAATGAAGGAGTATGTGGATTTACTTCGACGGCTGCGTCGTCTCTACGTGAGTCGTGATAACCGGAAGGAGTACTTCAAGCCAAGCACAGAGAAGAAGAACTCGCTGTTGCGATTCCTGCCGATCAACTTGCACCTACAGGAGATGTGGGTTGGCTCGGCCACGGCTAGCTTCAATAGCGACGATAACAAGGCCCAGGTCTACGATATCGTGACAGTCGGAGCGATGGCAGCACACGTGTACAAGTTCAAGAACGGTGGTCTCTTGTCGCTGGAAGAGCAGCGCAGCAAGATGCACTCGCGCCGACGTGAGCCGTTCGGATCCATGGGGATGTACAGACAGAGTCCACTGTGGACCGAGGCCGAGCAGAAGGCAGAGAGCTTCGACTGGGAAGTCCAGAAGCGCATGGACGTGTGCTTCCCCCAGGCGGTGGCTGCGCTCGTGACCGCGTTCACTCGAAAGATCGATCTCGCACTGCAGAACGCTCACGAGGGCGTCGGGCGCGAGATGCTGGAGCACCTTGAGAAGCTCGGGTTCCTCTTCAACGTCGAGAGTCTTGTGTCCACACACGGCAACGAGGCCGGGATGCTGGAAGACATGGCTGGCGCACTCAAGGAGCTTCGCAACGTGCGCTTCGTCTTGGTCGACGAGCATCATGAGCAGCCCAAGGACGCTCGCCTGTCCTTCGACATCGACGAAGAGACCAAAGACGGAGACGACGACTCGGAGGAATTCACGCAGTCGAATCCGACGGGGACTTCGTTGAATGACCCGCTCGCCGGTGTCGTGGACGTGAACGTGTTTACCAGTGTGGACCAAGCGCTCGCTGAAGACGACAAACGCCGGGACGGCAACGTGCCGATGCTCGCGCCGCCGTCTCCAACCAATTCCACTTCGTCCTCGTCGTTCTCGAACGTCGGCAACCGTTTGATTCGGTCGTTCATCCGTGCCAAGTCGGGTATCCTCCACGGCGGAGCCAAGCCGCCGTCTACGCACGACCATGGACGCAGTGGCTTCTACGGATTCACAACCCTCGTCATCCGAGTCAAAGTGCGCACGACTCGCATCAAGCTGCCTGGTAGTCTCACGTACGGCGGTACGATCAGTGTCACGCCCGTGCTGTTCACACAGGGTATCAACGAGAAGCAGACCATTGCCAACAACACGGGCCACTCGGCCACGCGCATTCAGGACGCGATCAACGAGAACAGTCTCCAGCTCCTGCGCAGTTACTCGGACCGGTACTGCTGCTACATTCAGACGCTGCGCACGCGCGGCACGTGGCTGTCAGTCTCGTCGAGTGCGATCACACGCGAGCAGATCATGGTGCGACTCGCGGAGCTGGGCAAGCTCATCAGCTCGTCCAAGCAGGCCCGAAAGAAGCGGCCTGAGATCCTCCAGCTCTCGTCCGACCTCTGTCGCGAGATCGGAGGTGGCCGCGTCACCGTGTGCAAGAGTGCCAAGGACCGTACGGGTATGTCAGTCACGCTGGAGCAAGGCCGCATTTTGGTGCAGCACCACCGTCTTCCTGAAGCCAAAAAGTCAGGCATCGTCTCGGTGATGCGGTCCGAGGGTGTGCGGATAGAGAACGCACTCAAGAACACAGGGCGTCGTATGTTCGCCTTCAACGCGTTGCAGCGATCTCTGCTGCCGGAGGAGTACCGGTGTCCGCCCCAGACCGCCGGCAAGAATGTGTCCTAGGGCGTCGTATTTTGTGACTCTTTTTTTCTCTTTGGGTAGGCATTTTTTTCTCTTTTTCTGCTTTTCTTCTCGTCGTTACTATGAACATTTAGACCGATAGACTTGTTCTGTGTTTTAGTCTGTGTTTTAGTCGGTACCTTCGCTCTGAATCGCTCGTGAGGATGATCAAATCGCCCCAATGCGAGATGAAATGATCAATAGGTCCTTCCACTGACAACGGGAGACACTGTGTGGATCTAAGTGGAGACGGCGAACGCGGAGCTCTCGACGGCCTGTCGAATGGGCAAAAGCCATGTCCAGTCGGCGCTTGTGGTCGGCAGTAGGCCCATGTTGGCACACTTGTACAGCGCCATACCAGCGTTCACGATGTTGCCGAGCAAGTACACGAGCTTGGCCTGCACAAGGTCCACGACACCATCGTCCACCGACGTGAAGGCGCTCTTCATGCCGAAGATCGACTTGATGGTGTTCATAACGATCATGGCCGTGATCATGATCGAGAAAATGTTGATCTGCGAGCCACTCATCCACATCATGAGACCGGTTTGCATGAGGCTCTTGAACGGCGCCGTGCCGATCTCCATCGCGCGCTAATCGCCACAATAACGACAGTGAGTTAGATAGCGACAGAAGAAAAGGCTAGGGAGAATAGTAGATCACCTTCTTCTTCAGTTCCAGCGTGTTGCCTTCCTGCTGCTTGGTCAGCGCCGCCGACGCCATCTAGATCAGCGTACACAAGTTCGAGACCGGCATTTAGTTCACGCGAGAGTTCAGCTGTGCGACAGCCGCAAGCGCACCTTTTCAGCAGTGATGCCGCGCACATAGCCGAGGGGTTCGAGCTTGCCCGGGAGATCGCTCTCGCGCGCCTCGTTGAACTCGACGCGCCATTTGCTGCGCTGCTCCAGTGCAGTCGACGCCATGCTGCTGCTTGCGGAGGTTGTGTTCCCTTGACTTTGATCATTTCGTAATTCACGATATTTAGTAAGATTATAATGGTAAAGAGAGCAAAGTATTTGAGTATACAGTATACATGGATGAAAAACCGAAATCCGGATGGTGTGTGCTCACTAAAGTACGAGCTGCGTTGGACACCCAAACATCAACCCAAGTCTCATCTCTCGTCACAACAAAATGTGGGACAGACGGTCGCGACTCCTGGCCAGGCGTGGCTGAAGCTCAATCATGTTTCACCACCGATGGTTGTTCACGGGCCGTTGGTTACCACTGCCTAACAGCCACACGACAGATCTCCCTCTTGGCGCAGCCGCCACTACGATAGTATGACAAGCTCCCACTTGCCGCACGGATGAATGAAGAAAGCCCAGCTCGCCACACCCTACCGGTAATTAGAGAGACACAACTCCTCGAGAACTGCAAGGAAATCCATCCCAAGAAACACGAGTGCGAAAGAGAAGACGAATTTCTGGTCGCCATTCAATATGATCGCACGCCAGCTGGAATCGCGGCGCTTGATTGGGCATGAGTGGTTTTGATTGGTTTGTTGCGTGGCCCACAAGTCGGTACAGACTGTACCGTACAGTGGGGTACAGTATCAGACCAACACTCTCGCTCCCAGCTGGTTCATCCCGCCCCTACCCAAATAACTTCAAGGAAGCCTCTCGAGCGAATCTCCCGCGACGATATTACATGTATTATTATTATACTACAGTAGAAAGCGCGCCGACAGAAGTGACCATTCTACAATTCACAAGCAAGCGCACACTCAATCGATCAGTCGATCACTTCGACCGACTACGTAGTATTGTATACCGGTACTTCGCTCGCGCGATTCAACCGGACGATCCCTCCCCGCCACCAAGATTCGACGCCACTCAATTTGGTCGCATCACATCACATCGCGATTTCGATTCCGAGCAAACCACGCACCGAATGAGCTGCCTCCGTCGATCCCAGTCCGTCGCGCCGCCCACCAAGCGCTCCTCGTCACTCACGGGCTTTGTGCGCATCGAAACCACGCTGACCAATTCGCCGTCGCTGGCCAACTCGCCCTCACGCAAACGAAGCACCAGCACTGGCAGCACCAGCGACAACGTGTCGCTCGGCTCGCGGTGGCTGTATGCGGTGCTGTCGCGTGCTACGCTACGCTGCTTTGCACGCCGCGCCGACTACAAGATGCAGCATGCACCGACGAGCGAGATCGTACTCGATTTGGTGCCCACCGCGGAGAACCCCAAGACGTTCACATTCGACCACGAGTGCCTCTACGTGCGGTGCGCGACCAGCGGCAAGGCGCTGACGATTCGCCTGCATGAGGCCGCGAAACTGAACCAGTGGGTCACTGCACTCTACTACCAAGCGCTTGCTGCATCCACTGGATCAATGCATCTTCAACCGAGCGGATGTAAAGGCAAGAGCGTCTCCTTCACGGATGCGCCGGACGTGAGTATCCTCCCAGACATCGACGAGTCGATCGACAAGGACGAGCTCTTCTACTCAAAGAAGGACTACGCCGAGTTCCGGCAGCGCTGGAAGGAGGACGGACTCGAACCCAAGAGCTCCTCGCTGGTGCGCTTGAGCGCGCGCTGCAAATAACCCCTTGCGTATCTCCTTACTATGGTGTAGTATTGTCTCCCTGGTCGCTGCGTTGAATACCACAGCATCTATTTAGTCTTCATTGACCGTTCCTGGCGCCACCGACGTCGCTTTCGTTTGCAGTCGTTCTCTCGGTTCGTGTGCTCCCCCCTCGGCGCGGCTTCCCGATCAGCACCATCGCACTGCATTGCGGCTGTCAGTGACACCTTGAAGAAATTCGGGATGGGTGACACCAGCGCTGCTTCAGCAATGCACCGGAGGACGAATCTCTAATAATACATACTCAATCAAATCCGATTTCAATAGATATGGTATTTCATCTTTTCTTCATCAAATGTAGCCTCCCACAATTAATACAACTTAAAATGATGTTGAAGTTTGGGGATGATAGAGGGAGGAGCCACCATGTGAAGATGGGGTGTGAACCTGTGATTTTCCGCCACCTTCAAGAGTTGAAACACAGTGTGGTCGCGCTTCAAGTTGACCCTTCAGTCAGCTGACTCTTCTTCGCTACCTGTTCCACAAATTGTGGAATTGCTTCTTTCATGGAAGTTCTGGTTGCCGCCAAATTGGGTTAACGTTACTGTAGTGTAGCATTTGAGGTGAGCTACATGCGGGTGAGTAAACACCGTTTCCGCTGCGCTGCACGTTCGGTGAAGGGGCAACGATGCAAAACCAATGCTCTCATGTATCACGTACCATCCACAGTGTACCTGTACAGTATGTTCCTGGTCGTGCTGAATTCTCCACACACTTGACACCGTCGTTATTAATATAATAGGGTTCACTTCCAGATTCTTGGCCCATGAATGGGTTCAGCAACTGGAATTCAGATCTCACACGATTCATTTCTGAAGATCTGAAATATCGTATTTGAGATCTTTTTACAATGAATTTCAATATTAGTATGCATCAAATTAGAGCGTAAATTTATAGTCCGTTTTGCCGTGACAGTTCGCTCAGACGCCAGGGCACTTATAAGTGGCTGCATCCCAGTATTTTAATACTATTTTAAAATACTATTTAGAATAGTATTTTTTTTAAAATAGTGCCTCTGCCGGAGCCTGATATAATGGCGTGGAGGGTGGACCTCATGGTAAACTATCGCCGGCATCCGAGGCATTTGCTGCGACCATACAGTACGGTGCAGTACTGTGCCATACACCGATTGGCCTCCCACCCGAGATTCCATCCAGGTCGGCGTGGTACAGTGTGCGCTGGACATACATCTTCTGTCCACGGACATTTCCACCATCAATCGCTCGATTCTTTCCTACTTGTAAACAAATGTGCACGCCAGAGATCAACACAGCATTGTCAACGCGGATGCTGACAGGATACATCAGCCTGGACGAGGTGGTGCAGCGGTCCCGCAGCGATGGCGGCAGCGCAAGCCATTGGCGGAAGCGACGGTTGTCTCCGCTCAGCTCACTCACGACACCGAAATGGATCTACGCGGTGCTCCAGGGCGATTCGCTCCGCTGCTACCGCCGCTACTCGGACATCCAGCACAACGCGCAACCGACCAAGACGCTGCGACTCGACCTGCAATCGACCTGGCTCGCTGGGAATGAGTCTCTCATTCTTCAGTGCCGACGTGCCGGCCTGGCCTACGAGGTACGATTTCACCAATCGAGTCTGACCGATTGCCTCCAATGGGTCACGGCGATTTACATCGTGCGATTGGCATCGATCACGCACGAGCAAAAGCCAACACCACGAGATGGAGAGAAGCGCGTCTCATTCCAGCTCGAGACGGAGGAGGTAGGTCACTGGGACCATCTCCACGTCCTCAGTGGACGAGAAGGATCAACAGACTGACACCGACGAGAGCGAGCTCTTTGTGGAGCTTGATCATGCGGACGTGAATACGAGCCAAGTGACCGAAGAGGTGGTGCGGATTCAGTTCAATGCCAAGTGCGATCGTCAACAGGAGGCGTGAGCGTGCGAGTGCAACAGATAACCATGTACACTACGAACTTGGCCGTCGTCAGCATGCGTCTCATCGTCCTGTTGCTGGTGTGGGAGTGTCTTATCCAGACGCGAACGTCAAAACAGGACTCCTCCATGATGAGAACGGGAGTGGTGAGGCCACCTCTACCAGGCTGAGTAGGCGTACGTTACCCACCAATCGCAAGCGCCGGCAACGAGTTTGCGGGATTCTTTGTCCGTTGAGTCTAATAACAGGTATCCACACACACAGCGCCATCCATGTCAGGCAACTGGCACGTGCAAGCGGGATCACCTACGTCGCCGTAAACGACATTTCCCATCGTAAAACGGTTTTCGAATCCATAAAACGTTTTAGGCTAAGTTTGGCACGAAGAGTCACGAGTGCCAAGCGCACAAGTAGTGCACAGCACTTCCATCCTCGTAGGTTTGCTTGCCGGCGCGCTCCGTAGATCCGGTCGATACATCCCCCTATTCCCTCAGCGATGCACAAGACACACGCCAAGATCCAGAGTATGAGCACGGCCGAGTGGCACCAGTACAACCAGCTTTTGGAGAACCGGCGGCTCGTCGACTACTTTGCAGCGGAGATCCTCCGCTTTGCACACTCACAGCTCAAGCCCGAGGACGTGCTGCGACGGTTCAGCCTCAATGGTGACGGCCAGTTGGACTTGAAAGAGTTCCAGCTCGCGGTCAAGCGACTCGGGATCATGGCACCACCGTCTTCCTCGGTGGACGCGTCGAATACCTACTCCAACAGCAGCGACACTGCGTTGAAAAAGAGTCGAGAGCTCTTCTCTGTCTTCTGTCCATCCAACAACAAGAAGCTGGACATTGACATGTTCTGTCGCATCATGAACGAGTGGTCCTTGCAACTCATGAAGGCCCAGCACACGCAAGAGACCAACCTACTCGCCAGTAAAGACATGGTCACGACAATACCAACACCGTACGCTGTGGAGAGCAATACCCAGTCTTGTACAAACGGAGCACTGGCCAGTGACACCTTTGTGCACTCGGAAGGCGAGATCATCTGGCGACGCATTCGCGACGCGGTCGTCCAGCAGTTGGACAAGCTCGGCCAGATCTTCTTCAAGATGGACATCACCTCGTCTGGCTGTGTGACACAGGAAGAATTCCAACTAGCGCTCAGCCACGCTGGAATCTTTCTCACACAGCGAGAGTTTGATCGCCTGTACGAGGCACTCCCGATGGAGCTGAAAGACTTCAAGTCCACGAACGACCAGTTTGCGATCCGGTACGCTGATTTCCTCGCTGCGATTCAGCAGCAGCACCCAACAGCACCAAAGATGACGCTCGTGACGGCAGCACAGACGTCGTCACCGCCGATCGCGACGAATGCGAGGTTCGGGGACCTACTATTGCAAGCACTCGACCGTCTCGAGCCACTGATTCAACAGTATGAGCGCGCATACCAGCGCTACGTTTCATCCGACACCTTTCGAGACATTCTCATGCGCTGCGGTATCAACCTGAGCACACCCGACTTCGCTGCGCTACGGGTTCGCCTGCTCCACTTCTCGTAAGTGAATCTGCCCATGCCAATACTTCTTCTTTTAATTGCCATTCACCAATAATTGTATATTTCTGGTAGCGACTCGACGGGCGCGATCGGGTTGTCGGCTTTACTGCACGCACTCAAGACCCACGACCGGAACACAATGGAGTCGTCTGTGCGCTCATCGATGGGCGCCAATCCAGGAGCATCTACGAAGGCCGGGATGCCCACCGTGTCTCCGATTCGCACAGGCAGAAAGACCGTGTTCCAGTCGTCGCAGTCCTCGTCGTTGGCTTCCTCCTTGCCCACTGCATCCGTCCCATTGCCACATCCCGCTGGGAAATCAAACGAACAGCGCAACACAGAAGCGAATCGCTCCATCGTGAAGATCCGCGATGAATCGCGCTGGAAGAGCGACATCAACTTCCACGCCAACGCCACTGGGGCCCTCGCCTTCACAACAGCCGACAGTGCCACCGCAGAGACGAATGGATCCACGTCGCCCACGGACAAGCCACTGGCACTTGAGCAACGCATCCTCAACAAGCTGCAGCAGCTCAAGGACGTTGGACAGCTCGGCAGCGCGTCGCCACAGACGATCTTCCCAGGTGATCGATTCAACCGCATCACACGGGGCGCATTCCGACAGAGCCTCGTGCACTTGGGCCTTCTCGCTCGGTACGCTGAAGTTGAGACGCTCTTCTGGACACTAGACCCCAATGGACGCGGGCACATCATCAATACGGACCTGTATGACCACCTGAACGCCGCCGCGACCAAGCTACCGACCTCCACTACCGGTGTCCACGAATGGAGCCTCCCTGCACTCGCTCCAATCGACCATGTCCCCCCGATGCCAGGACGCTTGCCACGGTCGGTACAAAAGGTCTTGGAAGGGATGCTACTTCAGTACCCTCGACTGCAGGCGATCTGTGAACGCTTTGATGTCCAGCGGTCTGGCCTCGTCACACGTGGCGAGCTCACCGCGGCGATCCAGGAGATCGGCGTGCTCGCCTCGCCAAAGGATGTGCAGACAACGATCCTGGCCATCACACAGCGCATCGAACTGGTGCAGGACGACACCACGAGCGTGCTGCCATTCGCAGACCCGTACCACGTGAACGGTATCGTGTACACCAAGATGGAGCCACGATTGAAGCAGCTCTGCAGTGATCTGCTCTCACCAAAGAAGCGACGCCAGCACTTGTCCACAGCCTCGGTATTGCTGGCACCACAAGAAATGGCCGAGCACAACCTCCACTACCCACAGGCCACTGACGTCAACTTGAACATGGTCACCGAGACAGACGCTCTGTGGAACTGTCCACGCCGCAAGATGAACCAGGACCACCGCGCGATGAAGAGCTCCATCCAGATCACCGACCAGCTCCACGCGTCTTCTTGCGTGTCACGCCCAGGGCAGGACGATGGCCACGTTGCCAAGCCTCTAAGCGACGCAGCGTTGAATCAACCGCGTGGACGGCGCCTCGCGATCATTGCCATTCTGCAGGACCTCCTTGAGCGTCGTGGGGAGCTCAAGACCGTCATGGATCTCCACCGCCACGCCGATGTCCACGGCCAAGTACACAAGCACGACTTGGTCGATATCTTTATGGCCTCGCGCCTTGGCTTGAATTTCTCCAACGCCGTGCCGGCAGGCATCACCGCGAGAGAGTTTGTGGACGTGCTGTTCCCACAGACAGTGCTGTCGGTCACGTTCCTGGATGTGCTGCATCGTGTGAGTGATCTCCTGACGGACCTGACGCGAGCCACGCCCATCAGTTCACGCACGGCTAGTGGCATCTACAGCAACAATGCGTACCCTCGCGATACCGTTCGGCGCATGCATAAGGCGCCACTGCCTTGCGCCGGTGTCTCGTACTCACCGATCCAAGTGGACGACGTAGTGGTGTCTCCACGCACTGCACACGGTGCTCGCCCACTGTCTGTCTTTGCCAGTGACGAGCTGTCCTTACAACGCAAGCTGCTGTATGACAGTCGATTGAAAGAGCTGCTGACGAGCGACAAGGGCCGACAGAGTGCGGCTGTGCTGATCCGCCATGCATTCAAGGGCGTGATGGCGCGGGAGCTGGTCGTGCCGATCGAGAACGGCGAGTATGAGGCCGTGTGTCGCGCCAGCGACCTCAAGCACGTATGCTATCGACTCGGGCTGGACCTGGACGTCGGAGAGCTCCAGTTCCTGGTCAGCAGCATTGACGTGAACCAAAGCGGCTACGTGTCGTCGCCTCAGCTGCTGCAGTTCTTCACACACCTCGCGATGCGCGCCACGAGCCACGACATGACACCGAGAACCGCTGATCCGGACTGCTACATGGCGGACGCGACCAGCACCGGAATCTACGCGAGAGCAGACTGAATGGACTTGCAGAGGGGTGGTACGCCATCATGGCGTACCCCCTAGGTTATCAGAAGACCTACCTTTAGTCGAGTTGAAAATAGACCCTGTGCATGCATTCCGGTTGGATTTCCACTCTCTCTCTCTCCCTCTCTCTCATAGCAGCAATGGCGTCGACTCCGTCAGGCAAGGGCCTCCCGCGGTTGATCTACTCGCCAGCGGGCAAGAAGCAGCAGCCGTTCAAGAAAGATACCGACACGATGAACCGCGTGACCAGCGGCATCGGCGGCGTGATCGACAACCTGCAGATGAAGATCGCGATGCTTGACCGAGAGATCAAGGCAGACGAGAAGGGCAAGGAGGACTACGACGAACAGCTCTTTCGACTGAATGAGAGGCGTCGGGACTTTGAGCACAAGCTTCATCTGTGTCGCGAGTGGATCGATACGTTTGAGAGCAAGATCAAACCCCTCGAGGGCAAGTACGATGCCACGACGCAGCTCATGCAGGAGCAGTACGACGAGGCCAAGCTGCGCCACGCACAGGGCATCCAGGTATTGATCGACCAGTTCGACTACCACCCCGAGTTCAAGCGATACAGCGACTCGTTCTCGGCCGTGCCCTTCCGCCCAAAGTGAGCTTGAAAATTGACTCTAAATGAGGATGAAATATATATTACGTGATCATAATCACGATTTCGGCTCGAGCATGGGACTTGTCGCCATGGCGATGTCGTACGCGGCCGGAAAGCGGCGCATCTTGCGGTCTCGCGCCACCCAATCCATATCCGAACGGTGGAACACGACGACTCCAGTCGCTGGGTCCGGTGTTGCGAACATGGTGTGGAACCACACGCGTACGTGGCGTTTGACGATGCCTTTCGACGTTGCAGGCGTGCGATGGAACTCTAGTTGGACACAACCCTGGACGTGTGTGTGGACCAGAAATCGCTCGTGGCCGGTTGTTTCGAAGACGACCAGCTTCTTGGCTGATACAGGATGCAGCACACAAACCTGGAGACGCAGTACGGGCGGACGTATCCCCGTAGGAGCATTGTAGATGCGGAGCTCCCCGATCATATACCCTGGGTGGGTCAGCGGCAGTGGTACGCAACTGAAGATGCGCTCTGCGTAATGAACCCATTTCTTCTGACTCGTGACTGTGAGCCCGCGATGGTCGTGGACACGTTCGCGGTTGTACCACGCGATCGCATCTGCTGCCGAGTCCATGAACCTCATGTGCAGTAGCAGCATGCACGCCATCATCCCCGCTCTTCCTTTTCCAGCCTGCATGCGACCAATATCAGTACCCGCCCTCGATCATGTGCTGCCAGGACACTTACCTTGCAGTGCAGGACTACGATGTTGTCAGGGTGCTCATTCAGCCATGACGCCGCGTCGCTACAGAACAGCACACTATTAATCCAGTACAGCATCGTGAGTCTTCTCTCTGTTGATGAAGCTGCAGCGATGGACTCACATCTGATGGAACGTGGGGACGTTGTGGTCTTCGATGGGGAACATCTCCACTCGACCATTGAACTCGGCAGGCGAGTAGCTACAGTACAGGCCACGCCTTTGATGAGTCCCACCATGCGAGATTCCTGTTCATACGACTAGTATACAACACTCACCGTCGACCTGATTCGGCGCAAAAGTTGTACACTTTGAATCGGTCACCGTGATTCTCCCGAAGAAAGCGCTGCACGTGGGCCCGTGGATTGCGGTAGATGGTCTCGAGCCCACTGGCCGGGTATCCTATGGCATCACGCACACCGGTTCGATGGGGTTACTCTGGTCCCAATCGAGCGCGGCGGGTTATGCCTTTGAACGTACCCATCACGATCACGCGCGGGTGCAAGCAGCAGAGATCGAGGTCGTACCCATGGCGTTGGTAGCGGCGCTTGTTCTGCGACACGAGTGCCCTCGCGATCGACAGCATCGTAGAGTAAGCTGACCGAAGAGTCAGACGTGCTAGGAATTGGGTGGTTTCGCGGTAGTGCCGCGTCTCACATCAAGAAGAAAAAGGAAAAATAACGGTTGACACACGACGATTGGTCGACTCCAACCATAAATTTATCAGGAAAACGAAGAAGACTATTCGTCGAGTATCGTGGAGCATCGTGGAGTATG
>JAADXF010000557.1:0-15710 GCA_023337575.1 Pythium chondricola | reverse complement strand
GCAGACATGATCCCATCATGGATCTGCTTGAAGAGACCGATCGACTTTCCTCCTTTCTCCTGGAGGATGTAAGGAAGCTGGAGCTGAACAGTGTCGCTGGCTTGAGAGAGATACTTTCCGCCTTTGGTGGAGAAGACTGGTCGATCAGCACCCGTGCCTGTGCAGCAGTACTTGACGTACAGAAAGTGGGTAGTGTGGTCCACGTTATCCACAGTGCGGCACATGTACTCTTCGATGCTGGGCGTGCACAAGCACCATGGTTCGATGCACGCCGGCCTCTGGTTCGGGAGCAGAGATTCCGGCGCCCAGACCATGTATGGGCAGGTGAACAGCGTCGCAATAGAGTCAGCCTGTGACTCAGGGAGCTGAAGCTGTGGTGGGAATGCGCGCTGTGCAAGCGCAAGCTTGATCAACTCACGGCATTTATTCTTCTCCATTTCCGTTGGACTGAAGTGTACCAGACACCAGTTGGTGATCTTCCATTGGTGTATCGGCGGAGTGCGGAGCGGACCGCGGGGCCTGCGGCCCCGCGAACTCCGATAACTCTCTTCCGACCCGCCGCCAGAGTACTCCATCTCTGACTCGTCAGACTTGGATTCCGCGCCGTGTGAATGATGATCCGAGCCGGGCGAGCTGCCTCCGTGCACTGAAGACACCCTGGATGAAAAGCCACTGGATGCTGAGAACCACACGTCTGTGTCGTCTTCTTCCATCTTGATTGAAGCGATTTGACCCTCTCCGTGATAAGGTGGTTTCCTATCGATCTGACGATGAAGTCTACGTAAGGATGGTCAAGTTTGGATTGGATGCGTGCATAGGTGGGATTGATGTATGTTTCCAAAATAGATGTGGCTATATTTATAACGGATATGGCTACACACTGTGCTTCAATGTTGTGCGGATTGGTCAAAAAATGCCTGCACTGAATCGCTGTTGCATCCTACACCTGTTTCAGTGAACATGACACCAATTCAGTGAAGATAAGGTACTACTCCACAGTCAGTGATTTTGTACTAGAAAGTAAGGGTTTCCCATTTGAGTCTCAAACAAGGTGGAGCGATATGCTCGGGAACGGCGAGCGATTACGAGGAACCACTGACGACCTGGCGAGATGATACAACAAAAGCGTACTGGTTTCCTTCGTGCCACGACTTCCCCAGTATTGACAGCATCGTCAAGTTGGAGGCGACGGAAGACCCGCCAAGCACCATCGCGTATCTGCAGATGACTGTCGATACTACATACGAGATCGATGCGAAGCAGCTGGCTACAATGAACGCGATCTTTTTCGATGCGAAGAAGACCCAGCGACCGATGTACGTCGCCGTCTGTCCAGATCGCAAGACATGCGAAGCACTGATCTTGAAGTCGTCAGTCAAAGTTCAGGAAGCCCGACAAATTTGCCGCGTTTTTGTGGCCTACTACGAGGAAGCCCAACATGGAAACACCGCGGATGGACTGTCAAACAACGTGCCTGTCGAAAGCCTACCACCACCGCCACCTTACAACTTACGCAAGCGACAACGCGTTGAGTAGCTTCTTCCATCCGATCGCTGCCACGATCCACCGCCCACTACATAGGAAACGCTTTTGATGCGACTCAGCAAAACGCAGTCCAGATTAATGAAGCAAACTCGAACAGTACATCTTGGCCGATGCGTGACGATTGACTCAGTTACAGACACATCGAATACCGCAAACACACATGCATTCCACGCGTGTGCCGTAGTGGTGTACTACATAGCACAAGAAGCATGTGCCTGGCGTGATTGTTCTGCGCTCGAAAGTTGGTTCAACGGCAGCAGCATCTTAACATCGCTCGAAGATGCGGTAGAGTTGCGTGAGGCATGCGATCGGTCGAATGACGGTATTGTCGTTGAGCTCTTCCGCTGGCGTGAATGGGAGCACTCCATCACTGCCAGCACCACTAGAACCACCGGCGGCCTTGAGCGCTGGGAACACGACGTGCTCTAGCACGAGAGACGCTCGATCTGGGTGGCTCGGGTACCACAGTTCACTGTACCAATGGGCGAGCACCTGCGCGACGTTGTCAAAGCACGGCTCCTCTTCTTCCCAGTTCACGTCAGTAGCTAGGCGAAACACAAACTCCGGCAGCGAGTGCAACGATGGCTCATGGTCGCCTAAAAGGCGAGGAAGCGTGCGCAGCATGCCACGCCTGTCGATGTCGATCGAAAAGTACTCGGCGAGCATCGGTCCTTGCGACGTGAGTAGATCTGCCATGTCCTGCGCGAGTCGGTCGCGTGGTCCGTCCTCCGGGTCATAGCCACTTCGAGGGTTGCCCAACGCCTCGTACGCGAGCTCGTACACGGAGAGCGGCACAGGAAGCTGGAAGGCTCGGAACACACTGAACTGCTGCAACACCTTCTCGTAGAAGAGGTGGTACGCAACATCGCGGTGACGGATAAGGTAGAGCTTGGTGCGGTACTGGATCAGCGAGTACTGGCGGTTGATGACACCGACAAACGTGTGGGCTCGGAACATCTAGTCACCGCCATGACCATACAACAGTTTGAGTTGGTGCAAGCTCTCTCAGAGTGTATGGCAAGCAAGCGTACCTTTTCCAATGCCTTGCTCCGCCTTCGGGCAGTCTGAGCCAGCAGATTCTGGACACTGGATAGCATCACTGCGTCTTGAGTTGATTGCTCAAGGCTTTCCCGTCGGGAGATTGAGGTCACTTCTTCTGGTTCTGCTTCGAAAACAAGCAAGCGTTCGTCGATCCTCAGTCCATTCACAGCATACACCAGACGATGATCAGCCGGTGCGTACCTGGTTGCGAATGATCGTCGGTGAAACTCACAGACAGACGTCGTTTCTTGGCGCTTCGGTTCTCCTGAGCGGATCCACTACTGGGACTTAACGGCGAACTGTCTTCATCAACTCGCTTTTCTGATCGTGGCCGTGGTGGAGTACCGGTACTACCTGGTTCGGCAGGCTCTTGTGCCTGCGACAGTGCGAGTTGAGAACTACGTTGAGACTCGAGGAAGAAGTACTTATCGATCGTGTTGGAGCGGTGGTCGGTGCGCACGAGCTTCTGTGGGGCCTACAAGTTTTTCCCACGGATGAGTACCATGAAAAAATACCCACATATCATTCGTTGAAGTCTTTTACCTTTGATGGATGGTACTTCTTCGATTCCGGGGTCACTCGCTGGCTCAGGTTCACCTCGACCGACTGAGATGCGGAAGCACCACCGCCTTTGGTATCGTGATCCTCATCATGATGATCATCAGCTTCAGAGAGCTCATCTTCGTCTTCTTCTTCGCTAGCTTCGTCGTCACTGTCAAGGGCAGTGGAACGCTGAGGTTTGCTGCTGCTTGCGAGTGTGAGCGGGATTGAGTTGCGATCGGTCTTCTTCTGATGGTCGCTCTTCAACATCATCGTTGTGATCGGCTGGACGACAAAGACACGGCTCTCGTTGCTGCCCTTGAGTTTCTTCTCCAGCTCCTTGGAGATCACGTCGACGATCTCGTCTTCGAAGAGGAAATGGACCTCACGCTTGGTGGGGTGCACGTTCACGTCGATGTTGTGCGGCGGCATCTTGAGGCTCATATACACGAACGGGTGTGTGTGCTTGGGCAGGTACAGCGAATACACGTACTCACACGCGCGCTTGAGTGGTGCCGAGTCGACCAGGCGGTCGTTGATGAATAGAATAAACTGGCTCGACTTGAGGCTGCCACACCAACATTCGCACTCGTGAGTACTCTCTACCGCCACCTCCAGTGACAATATCTACTGTAGTGTTCCTAGCGTACTGGTAATTGGCGTTGCTGACCCACGCGTGGATGTCAAACTGGAGGTCGCGCTGCGGAGGCGCTGCCGGATGCGAGTGGTTGAACTCGACGAGTTCGGCTGCCAGTTTCGAGCCATAGAGCTGGCGAATCACATCCAACTGCGTGTTGTTCGAGATCGTGTTGACGTCGCACGACGCCTCTCGGTACTGTCATAGATGGTGTCGACATCTATGTATTAAAACACACACAACGAGGCCAGGTCCAAGCAGCACACACTCTCACCTTTTTGCAGACAAAGCCGACGTTGCGGTCGCCGTAGTGCACAGCGTACCGCTGCACAACCACCAGGATGCGTTGGTACTGCTCTGACGTGTTTTTGAATGCCTGGCGACGGGTGGTGAGGTTGTAAAAGAGATCCTCGACGGTGATCTGGGTGCCGTTCTTGCCCGCGCACGGCGTGGGTTCCTGGGACCCGCCTGGCTTGGTCGCCACAAGCTTGCCATCGCGGTAGTGTGCCCTGGCAAGTAGTCAGCCATTTGTTAGCTTCGTGTTCGCACTGCGGTACCACACAAGACAGGCTACTCACTTAAACGCGCACTGCTGTTCTGCTGTCTTGGATGTGATCGTGACGTGCGCGACGTGGGAGATACTCGCGAGCGCCTCGCCACGGAAGCCGAACGATGCAATTTCTCGTAGATTGTCGAACGTGCGGAGCTTACTGGTCGTGAATCGCTCGCAGACGATCGGCAGGTCGTCGCGGTGGATACCCTTTCCGTTGTCCTGGATTTGTAGCAGCTTGAGCCCGCCGCTGCTCACGGTGACCGAGACTTGGGTCGCGCCGGCATCGAGCGAGTTCTCGAGGAGCTCCTTGAGTGCATTAGCAGGGCGGTGGATCACTTCGCCCGCGGCGATGCGGTTCACCACCTCTGGCGAGAGGCGTTCGATGCGTGCCATTTTCGCGAAATGCCGATTTGCACTAAAAAATGTGTTTTCTTGGAGGGAACGCAGTTGATTGGTCAAAACTGATTTTGCAATTATTTTCAACCAATCAGAACATCTTTATCATTGGCCGATTTTCTTTGATTGACGAGGCTGATCGCAACAGCAAAGCACACGAATATGGCGACGGCGGAGACCCAGTTTCGAGTGCTCAAGGGATCCAAGTACCTATTCGACTGCGCCGTCGCACCGGCAGATACACTACCTACTGCGCTGCGAGACTGCGTCGTTCGCGCCTCTGAATTGGACTTGCTACGGTGCGTATGATGGTGCGATCAGATGGATCAGTGCCGTACCTGACGGAGCAAAACCTTGGCTGCAGAGGCATGGATTTCTCCATCACCAAGCGACTCAACTTGGCACAGGTAGACCAGATGATCGCGTGCTGCCGTCAGCATGTATGTCTGTATTCGAAAAGGGTTCTTGTAAGGTATGACAAATGCTCAATGTGTCTTGATATATACATGCAGCCACCTCAGGCACTGTTGACGCCAGCGAGTCCCGAGCACACCAAGGCGTTTGAAGAGCTTGCTCACTACCTCAAAGAACGAGAAAGGGTACGCTGCCGTATGTGTGTGGATCGTGTCGGAACGTGGCAGTGAGTGAGTGAACGTGTCTGTATGGATTCTTCGCAGGCTGGTGTGGGCTCATTGAATGCCGGAGTTCTCGTGCTCCTCATCCCTTTACCGGACCAAAGCGACCTTATGCGGTGCCAACTCATCAACACAAACACGACAGTGGCCGAGATCGGTGCTCAGTTATCCATCCCACTTCACGCGAGCGCCAGCGATGCTCCTGACACTGGGCGAGGGTCAGGCTCCACTGACACCGCACCAGCACCATCCAAGACTTCAAGTGATGACGCTGCTCCTGCTTCTACTACTAACGATACAACCACGAGTCTTGGAGACAAGTCCAGGCCACCGCCACCTCTGCCGCTACCACCAACGAAAAGACAAGAGAGTTTCCAGGACGCAGGCAAGGACAAGTACACCAAGCTGCGGCAAGAGCATGCGGCGTTCAACGCGTTCTACCATCATGTGCTGCTGGAGTGGAGCACGAAACCATCCGACGCTGGCCAGGCACTGGAGCAGCTACGTCATTCATGAGGCGCATAGCTACAGTACCACATGCCAAACGCACTCCTCACCTCCACTGACAAGGCAGCGTGCTCGTTTCGAAATCGGATCGAGACTTATGCGTTTCTGAACGCTTCGATGTCGGCCAGCTCCTTGGGCACACGAGACGACGTGATCTCGATCCCCTTGTCCTTGATCTGTGAAAATGCCATGCAAATTGTGAGCCAACATCCATCCCAAGCACCGATGAAACTCAACTCACGATGACGTCATCTTCGATGCGGATGCCGATGCCTCGGAACTCTTCGGGCAAGTTGCGGTCATTCTTCGGCAAATAGATGCCAGGCTCGACCGTGATGACCATGCCAGGACGCAGTGGCGCGGACCGAGAAATGTTGGGCGTGTCATGCACGTCCATGCCGAGGTAGTGGCCGATGTGGGTCGGGTTGTAGCGATGCAGATCCCGCCCGGTCGAGTTGGGCCCAAGGATGCCGAAAGCCCGCAGCCCTTCCGTCATCAACTGAGAGGAGAAGGCGTGCAGCATATCGAGGGAGATAGCTTGGCCGGTCGCGAGGTTTCGCTCGAGATGGGCCAGGCTCTTCTTCTGGATGTCGAGCGTGAGCTCGTACAGATCCTTTTGCGCAGCGGAGAGCGACGCATTGGTAGTCACCGGCCACGTTCTCGTGATGTCACTCACGTAGTACCCTGGCACTTCACACCCCGAGTCCACCAGCACCAGATCGTTCGGCTGCAGCACATTTCGCTTGGACAGGTAGTGAATGATCGCGGCATTGGCGCCCGTACCGACGACACACGGAAACGACGTCCACAGCGCACCATTGCGCTTGCAGTGGGACTCGAACTCAGCACCGAGTGACAGCTCCGTCATGCCAGCCTGGGTGTGCTGCATCATGCGCAGGAACCCGTTCGCTCCAATGTCACCAGCGTACCGCATACGGTTGAGCTCGTTCTCGGACTTGAACACACGCAGTTGCTCCACAAAGAAGTCACCAGCGACAAACTTGTCGTGGAACTTCTGGGTCGCCTTGAGCAGGTTTGGTGGGTACTTGCCCTGCTCCGGGTTGGTCAAAAAGACCTGGTTCAACCCGGAGAGGATCTTGTGCATCTGCGGGTCCATGTCGCCCAGTTGGAACGCGTCGTCGGCGTTGTATTTTGCTTTGGCGCCGTCCAGACCAACGCGTGCGCCGTCCCACTGCTCGCTGTAGGGTTATGTAACCAGTCAGACCATGAGGTTACGCCCATGTTCACGCCTTGATGCATTGCGGTATCATACCTGTGTGCATCGCGTGGCAGCACAAACAGGATGAATGACTCCTTTTGCTGTGCCTTGAGAAAGACTGCAACGGCATCGGGCTCCTCCAATCCGGTGAGGTACATAAAGTTGGAGCTCTGGCGGAACTCGTATGGGATGTCGTGCGTCATGTACTTGGTCGTCGCGGCATGGACCTGAGCCATATCTCATTCACAATCAGCATGAAGCCACGCCCACGCAAGCAAACAAACTGCACTCACAATGAGTGCAGAGTTGTCGGGCAGCGTGCTAAGGAGCTGCTTGCGACGGAACTGGAACTCTTCGGCCGGCAGACCTGGCGTAGTCACAGGGTGTGAGCGATCCTGGATCCTTCCATTGGCCTCATGCAAGGACTCTTACCCGGCTGCAGTTCACCCGCAGCGACTGCATACGGGTTCTTGAAGCTCTCAGGCTGCACAAGTCCGAGTGCAGAATCGGATTTCGCCCGCGCCGCGCGCGCGGCGATGCGCAACCCGCATCGTCGGGCCAGCATTCTTCCAAGATTGCAGCACCTTGGTGGTGACCAGGTTACATTCCGGGGTTACGTTATGAAAAATGTTGCGTTTGTGTTGCAGTGGACCGTAACCAATCATGGCGAACCGCGGTTCGTTGGGCCAGTGAACCGGCTTCTGTATGGTCAATTGGTTGGCCCTTGGCTGTGAAAAGCTGCGAGTCAGGAGACGACGTGACCAAGAGCAGCAGTGATCGCGATCGTGGCGACAGCGCGAGCGCAACACACTCAGCAGGCAGGCAACACACCGATCGCCACGCCTGATTAACCACCTACATCTCACCTATCCGAGTAGCTTTCGTCGACTGCATTCGTGCGTGACCATCTCGTTGAAAAATGCCGCAGCATGAGCACATGGAGATGCACAAGAAGCGCCACGGCGTGCGCATGAACGCCGTGGAGAAGAAGCGCAAGAAGGAGGCGCGTGAGGTGCACCGCCGCTCGCAGTTCGCGCAGAAGGTGCACGGTCTGCGTGCCAAGCTCTACAACCAGAAGCGCTTCAAGGAGAAGGCGGCGATGAAGAAGACCATCGCGCTGCACCAGGAGCGCACCAACAAGCACGGCAACGACGACAACATCCCAGACGGCGCCGTGCCATCGTACCTTCTCGACCGTGAAGGTGTCTCGCGCGCCAAGGTGCTCAGTAACACTGTCAAACAGAAGCGAAAGGAAAAGGCTGGAAAGTGGGAGGTGCCAATCCCCAAGGTCAAGCCAATCGCCGATGACGAGATGTTCAAGGTGCTGCGCTCGGGCAAGCGCCGCAACAAGGCGTGGAAGCGCATGATCACCAAGGCAACGTTCGTGGGTGAAAACTTTACGCGCAAGCCGCCAAAGTACGAGCGATTCATCCGCCCGAGTGCCATGCGCTTCAAGAAGGCCCACGTGACCCACCCAGAGCTCAAGACCACCTTCCAACTGGACATCATCGGCGTCAAGAAGAATCCGCAGAGCGCGCTGTACACGCAGCTCGGTGTGATGACCAAGGGTACGGTGATCGAGGTGAATGTGAGCGAGCTCGGCCTCGTGACCACGTCGGGCAAGGTCGTGTGGGGCAAGTACGCGCAGATCACGAACGTGCCCGAGAACGATGGCTGTATCAACGCCGTGCTCTTGGTGTAAATGGGATCAACTGTGTACTTACTGCCGCCTTGAATATATCTAATTTGCTGTTCTCTCACGAGCGTGTGGTAGCTCGGGTTCAGTAGTCGTCGTGTCCATGGCCATCGTCACGTTCCAACACTACTACTACTGCACATCGTGCGTAGTACAGTAGTACGTAGTACTACGTAGTAGTAGTATGTGACAGCACAACCTCATAATATGTCATATTATGACGCGTGGTATGAATACAAACACCGGCAATCATCAAGTCACGGTTAGGTACTGTAGAATGTATTACTGGTGTCGAGGAGGTGTAGGCGCCTAGTTCTTGTAGTTCTCGATCAGGCCGACGTAGGCGAGGCCCGAGTCCGCGCACGCGGCGAGCAGAGCGTACTTTCCGCCCTCCTTCTGGAGCTTGTTGGCGGCCGTGTTGACGAGACGCGAGCCGGTGGCACCGAACGGGTGGCCAATCGAGAGCGAGCCGCCCCACGTGTTGAGCTTGGCGCTTGGCACGCGGCCGACCGCCTTGTCCACGCCGAAGAGCTCCTTGCAGCTCTTGGCGTCGGCCAGCGCGTTCAAGTTGGCGAGCACCTGGCCGGCAAACGCCTCGTGGATCTCAAAGTAGTCAATGTCATCGATGCTGAGGTTGTTCTTGGCGAGGATCTTCTGGATACCGAACGCTGGGCCGAGCAGCAGGTCCTCAAAGGGGTCCACGCCGACAAAGTCCCAGTCCTTGAGGACGGCCTTTGGCTTGTAGCCGAGCTCGAGCGCCTTCGACTCCGACATGATGAGCGTGGCGGCCGCGCCATCCGTCAGGAACGACGAGTTGGCGGCGGTGTGGGTACCGTGCGGCTTGATGAACGCTGGCTTCAACTTGGAGATCTTCTCGAGCGTCGAGTCGGCGTTGATGCCGTTCTCCACCGTGGAACCCTTGTATGGGATGATCTCCCCCTTGTACTTACCCTCCGCGTGGGCCTTGGCCGCCTTCTGGTGCGCATCAATGGTGTACTCGTCCATCTCCTGGCGGGTCACACCGAAGCGGGTGGCGAGACGGTCGCTCGACGAGCCCATGATCTCCTTGGTGTGGAAGTTCTGGATCGCTGGGGCCTCTGGCGCGAGGTCGCTCAGCTTGAGGCCCTTGAGCAGCTTCAAGATGCCAGGCACGCCGCCCTTGGTGGCCTTGGCTAAGCCAATGAAGCGCTGGCGCACAGGGCGCGAGAAGCGGATGGGCACATCCGAGAAGGTCTCGACACCACCGGCCACGACAACGTCGGCGTTGCCAGCGAGGATCTTCTCCGTGCCCGTCGCGATCGCCTGACTCGAGGAGATACACGCCATGGTCACCGTGTGCGCTGGCACGTGCTTGGGGATACCAGCACCGAGGGCGGCCTCACGCGCGATGTTGGAGGTGCGCACCTCCTGGATCACCGTGCCGCCGAGCACGTAGTCCACCTTGGCCGGGTCGAGCGCCGCCTTGACGAGCAGGCCCTTGTACGCATCGCGCAGCATGTCGTACGCGAGCACGTCCTTGTAGATCGTGCCCGACTTGGCGAACGGAAGGCGCACGCCCTCCACGACCACCACGCGTTTGGCCTTGGCGGCCGCCGCGCTGAAAGAGCGCGTCTGCGTCAACATCGAGCGACGAGCGTGCAGCATACTGTCTATGGGATCTCTTCGTGGAGCTCTTCGGTAGATGACGCGAAATTCCAGAGTACGTCGATCGATGGGGTGCGTCTAAGATCGGGGTCAAGGAGCTTCACGTCTGAAAAACCGTGCAAGGTGACCACTTCCAAAACCTCATGTTCTGAGCGGCAAGCAAAGTGACGTTTCACGGGTTCAGGTGGTCGAAGTTGCGGGTATAAACCTTGATTTAGAGTGAGGTTTAACTATAAAACCTTGAAAACGGCAACTTCTGAGGAGCTGAGAGATGCTGACGTGAAAGGACGTGGCTGACGGTGTCACTCTTTCAGATTGAAGTGAGCCCCACATTGACCACATGCGGAAATCCCGGATGACGAGAAGGCCGAGGCGGATTATGCGTGTGTGGAGACGATTATGACCAAGGATCGAGGTGAGGGATGAAGACCGAGTGCATCAGGTGCCGTGGGTTCTGTTTTGATTGCATCTAACCCAATACAGGAGACACGGGTGATACGTGTGTGTGTGACACGTGAAGGATTGCTTCATCAGCATAATCAACGTTTGATGGGTTCTGTATGATCACTTTGACGCATTGACCTCTACGACGATGACTTACAATGAGCGAATCCAATTGCTGCTGACGACTCGTCGGATCACGATCTGGGGTTGCTTGAATGCCTGGAGAGTCACTCAATTTCGAGGCGCAGACCTCCATAATTCCGATTAACGATGGTTAACTTTTGATCTAGAGGCCCTGAATCGTCTTGGACTCGTCTGTAGGACACTGAGACGAATGAACGCGAAAGCATGACACTTAGAGTACGTGTGATGCTTGACGTACTGATGCTGCTTGGTACGTGGTGATTGTCAGTATTAGAGTCTGGATCAATTCGCCTGTGTGGACGGCCTCGACTGATCTTACATCAGCGGAATAAGCTGCAAATCAAGACTCTTATCAAGGGGGGGCTGACAGGACCTCCATGGTGATTTATTGGTTGAATTGTGGGCAGAACATTGCGGAATCCTGGAAGTGGCTCGTTGGAGAAGCTATCGCGTGTGGATGGCTACCTCGAGACTTGGCTCAAGATGGCTAGCGACTAAGCTAATATGTTCGTTCGACGGATAGGCTAATTCGCTCAGAGCTAGTTCTTGAAGAGTTGGTGACGCGAAGATGGCACACATCGGCGAAGCCGCGACGCTGCGCAAGCTGCGCACAGCAAACTCGGTACTCATGAAGGGGAACCTGAGTCTTCTTATGGCTATACGTGAGACGGACAGCCAGATAAGCGAAGAATGGCGTGAGCTGGAAAAGTTGTGCGACGAGCTTCACAAGATGGGTCTTCCTGTCCCTCGGACTTGTACAGAATTGATGGACCCAGAGACAACCCAAGATCGCAATGAAGGCGTGCCCATGCAGGAAGCTCCAGCGACTGAAGATTCGAGCAATGAGGCCGGCGTTAGCACGCCAAACACTCGGCAGCCGTCGTCAGCTACCCTGTCCGTCCGCAACGTTCTGAACGACGACGACGCTCTCAGCGGTGATGGAAGCAGTTCAAGCAGCGACAAGTAAGATCAAGTGCACAGCTTGAGTTGCATGAGTCTACGGGTACAGGCGACGCTCATTGGCTTGAGCGGAGCCCACGCGTCCAACTTGAGCTGTCATCTCATATTTAACGCCCATGGGTCAGTATACAAAGATCCGTAGTAATGTTGTCCTCGATTTGATGGTTTTATTCACACTGTGAGGTTTTTCGGTCCTTGTGGTGCAGTTGAATGGCAATCGTGTGATCATCGCGACCCAACCATCCGCAGACAATGCTCGCTGCCGCGACCAAGCACGTGCGTGTCTGTCTGCGCAAGAACGATGGCGCCCGGATGCTCTCGCGCTCGTTTGGGTACGTCTGCTGTGGCTACCGCCGATACGTGCTTTTCCACGCGCTATGAGCGATACTAGAACCAACAAAGTAGCAATGGGAAACTCACGCGGTGCAAAATGTCTATTGATAATCTAGCCACCGCGTGAGCATGGTGCTCAAGGAGGATGTCGAGAAGCTCGGCAACCGCGGTGACGAAGTCAGCGTCAAGGCTGGCTTTGCCCGAAACTACCTGTACCCACAGAAGCTCGCGGTGTACGCAACCAAGGACAACCGCGTCAAGTACCGTGTCGACCGCGAGTCGGTGAACGAGGTGGACGCCGAGAAGGAGCGCGCGCTCAAGGCCATCACCAACCGTCTCGCGTCGTCGATCGTGTACTTTACGCGCCACACGGCGAGCAAGTCGGAGCAGAAGCTGCACACCTGCGTCACGTATGTCGTACTGTCTACAATTGATCACTCGCCGAAGAGCTCACGTGTGACTGTTGGTGATACAGGGCCGAAGAGATCTCGGACGCGCTCGAGAAGCAGGTTGGCGTGATCGTTGGTGTCGCGCGCATTGATCTGCCCACGCCAATCAAGGTACGCAGCCATTCCACTCGCGAGCAAGTGACCAAAAGGCTAATTGGTTCCTTGTACCATGTAGACCCTGGGCACGCACACTGTCAAGGTGCGTATCGATGAAGAGGTCGCGAAGGAAGTCGCGGCGGCTGAGGAGGGCGTCGAGATCGAGAAGGTGGACGCTTCCAAGAAGCAGTTTGTCGAGCTAAGCTTGCAGGTCGTGCGACGATAAGCGCGAACACCAGGCACAGCTCGACGGTCTTGATGCACTGAATTGTCCGTGGCCAGCCGACGAGGCAGGGGAAACAAAGAACCGCTCAACAATAGGACACAGGTCGGTCGGTACGGCATCACGTGCAGAGGTCAAGGCACCACTCGGACAAATAGAAACCTTTCACAACCTGTACGCCACTGGGGTTCTACCACAGGGATACAGCATTCTACTGGCATCGCGTGTGGCTATTGTTGTGTGATCTGCGAGGATTGTACCGCGCTACCCACAACCTTAGTCTGTACGAGACGGTTTGCTCAAGCGCAGTTGGACCACTCTTCTGTCTGTGCTCGTTGGTTGCCGCGATATCAATACCCACGAGCAAGCCGATCAATACCGTGGTTTCTACTGTCTAATGAGTCATGATCACTGATAACGCGGCATCAAACAGGTAGGAAGTGCATTCCGTACCCACGACGTTGGCGCCATGGGTACCCACATCGAGCCGCGGTTTGGCGCGGAATCGTGGTGTGTGGACCACACCACACAGAGTTCAACATCAACTGGGCAGCTCATTCATCACTTGGTTCAATCGACAAGCCATGACGACCGCTCTGCGCCAGTCCGCGCGCCGTTCGACGGCGAAGAAGATCACGGCGACGACCGCAAAGAAGAGCATAACCGCGGCGCCCAAGACGCAGCACATCGAGTGGCGAGGCTATCGCATGACCACGTTCGGTACAGTGTCAACTGGACACTATGATTCTGCAGAGGACGTGTCTAACGTGATCTCTGTACGTGGGCTATTCCAGAGAAGAGCGTGTATGAACTGATCTCGACCGTGAGTGCATGTACCGAGTTGCGTATGTCTATCTTACTCTAGTGCTCATGTGGATCACCTACCAATACAGATCCCGGAAGGCCGAGTGAGCACGTATGGGGCGATCGCCAAGGCGCTGTCATCTGGACCACGGCCAGTCGGCCAGGCTCTGCGGGTATCATTCGCTTCTTGCTCCGTACATGGTAGTACTGTGATTCTTACAGTGGTTTGTACCAGAAAAACCCACTCGCTCCGCAAGTGCCCTGTCATCGCGTGGTCGCAGGTGACCTCAACATCGGTGGATTCAAAGGTACGGCAGGCTTCCCATTCAAGTGATGGCGAAGTAGCTACTACGTAGTATACTAAATACGTCACTATAGGCACCCAGGGTGAGGACTCGCCTCACATTTGTGAGAAGCGCCAGATCCTGGCCACGGAGGGGGTCACGTTCACGTCGGATCTCAAGGTGTGTGTGGTCTAGCATCACGAGGTGAAACCCAGCCGACTGATCTGTGCATCGCAGGTTGATCCAAGCTGTGTCCACGAGTTCGACTAGGCCAGCAGTACTGTATGATCATCACGGAGCACATACTATATATATGATCATGTTTCTGTCGTCTTTGGTACTACTATCTCGTTAGAGTCGATCGGTAGGCTGCAGGTATCTCCACTTACCCACGGGCAAGTGACCCAGCATGATGTTGCCGATCCGCACGCGCTTCAACGCCATCACTTTCATGCCCACGTGCTCGCACATGTGGCGAATGTGGCGGTGCTTGCCCTCGGTGAGCACCACACGCAATTGGTTTTCGTTCAGGATCTCGACGCTCTTGGCCTTGTACGTGACATGCTCCTCTGGCGTCGTCACACCAGCACGGAGCTTCTTAAGCATGCGCTGGACAACAGCGCTTGACTCGTCGAGCTTCACATCGACGCGCACGAGGTACTCCTTCTCCACACCACCCTTCGGGTCCAGGATGCGTTTGGCAAGCGTACCGTCCTGTGTAAAGATGAGCAGTCCCGTTGAGTTGACATCGAGTCGGCCGCACACAGCCATCTTGGGCAGGTTGATGGGCTCGGGCTTTTCACGCGGGGCCACCTTGCTCAGTTCTGTCCATTCGTTCGTGAACTCGAGCAGCTTGATTGCAGGCACATTCGAGTCCTCCGGTTGGGACGACACGTAACCCAATGGCTTGTTGAGCAGCACCGTGACCTTCTTGCGTTGGTGGCGCTGCGCCGGGAAGTCGAGCGTCACATGCGCGTCCTCGCCGACGAAGAGCCAGTCGGCTCGCACCTGTGGAATGATAGTTCAGCATACTGATCTACACTACAATGGAGGGCATTGCCGTGTCCTACCTTCTCTCCATTCACGAGAACGCCTCCGTTTTGAATGTAAACCTCTGCTTCGCGGCGGCTGCAGAGGCCTTTTTGTGCCATCAGCTTGGCGAGACGGATGAGCTTGGGCGCGTCTTCTGTGGACGAAGTATCAGAGGAGAACACAGCATTCGAGGCATGGAGCCATCGTGCTGCGGAGGTACGTGGCGGCTGTGGCGCAGCGACGCGGCGAAAGCCCGACAGCAGCGCAAGCATTATTTTGGCCGTTTTTCAGTCACGGTAACCAATACATTTGGGGTACTCTACTAAGTGCGATTTGACCATCGAAGAGCTACACGTACTACTATTAGACTTCAACATGAGCATGTGTGGAGGAGGCAAAAGCACCAGACTTCCTTGCCAAGCAGAGAAGATTGCGTTCGAGTGTGTCGTGGCACCCTTGCGGCAGTGCAAGCGAGTTATTTCGAGCCACCTGTCATGCATGGATTACTCCACATAGCGCTTATTACTC
>JAADXF010000556.1:0-15760 GCA_023337575.1 Pythium chondricola | reverse complement strand
TCTGCAAGGCCCCAGTGTGCTTTAACTACCGTCACCACGGTGGCCGTTGCCGTTCCCACAACAAGCCGTCCCCAGAGTGATTCAATCATGGTCAGGCTCTCGTCCACGATAACAACCTAACTTAACCCAATACATTTCATAATCAGCCTGACCTTCACTCTCGTATTGGTACCCTGTACCACCTACCTCTGGCGCCAACTTGTTCCCGCCCTCCAACACTCGAGATTCGCCACCAAGAGCGCCGGATCATGAGCCTTGAGAGCGATGTGCTGCAGGCGCAGGTACGTGAACACCACATGCGCTCTTCATGACCCACTAAACTCACCCCATGTGCGCATGCTACAGTGCCTGAAGAACGTGGTCGTGGAGGAGCGCGGCGTGGATGGCGCTGTCCACAGCTCCGAGCTCTCGACCGCTCTCCAGCTTAAGAAAGAGTTTGGCAACGCGCGCCTCGTAAGCGACGATGCGATGATCTGGGTCGCCAACGCGATCATGCACCGCAAATCCGCAACCGACAAGCGCGAGGAGCACGTGACCATCACCAACGGCAAGCGCAGCTTCTCCTTCTACGTCGAATGCAACCAAGACAGCGATGCGTTCCTCTCCGAGCTGCGCAAGCAGGTAGATGGCGAGAGCGGTCTCGAGGCCAAGCGCAAGAAGCGCAAGATCCGAAAGCAGCTCGCAGTGAGCCAGGTCGCTGGCTTTGTCCCTGTCGTCAACGCGCTCAAGAGCCCCCTCCAGCAGTCATCGCCGTCCACACCCGTGCGCCGCCGACTCAGCGACTCGACCAACTCGCCGCGGTTGGCGCCAACGCTCCCACTGTCGGTGTCCACCGTCAGTGAGGCTCGGGCCTCGAGTGTGCAGCCATCGCCAGCCAAGTCGCCATTCCGATCACCATTCGCCAAGAAACGAACGCCGCCACCACGACTGGCCAGCCCCATCGTGTCTCTGCCGCCCATGAGCCCAGCACCACGCTCAGTGCCTACACCGTCCAGTGGCTCTTTCTCCCACTCGCATTCTGCTTCCCCTCGTCCGAGAGAGTGGTTGAGCCCTGCGAGAGCAGGACTAGGCAATGGCGCGCTGCGTGTGCGTCCCCAGCTCACGCCGCAGAGTGGACAGAGCAACGCCACCCACACGCCAGGTACCAACAGCAGCAGCAATGCGCGCGACAAGGAAAACACGCCGCAGAACCGAGGTATCGTCAACAAGCGCGTGCGTTCACTGCAGCGCATGCTGGACGACGTGCCGCGCGAGGAGCCGGAGCACATGGCGGGTGCGAGACCGCCACACGTGCGATCGCCCTTCTTCTTGTCGCCACCGAATGCGCGCGAGCTGAGCCCAGCGAGACGTCCATCACCAGCCAAGCGACTGCGGTCGCCAGGACAACCACTGGGGGAGCTCCACCAGAATGTGACGCCGCCACGGGCGCCTCCGTCACCACTGCCTTCCCTCGGTACCAGCGAGGTGCCCCCACCACCGCCTCGCAAGGTCACCCACGGCTTGCTGAACCTCGGTAACTACTGCTACATGAACGCCATCATCCAATCGCTCGCCGCGATCCCAGGTTTCGTGGACAAACTGTCAACCGACGAACGCCTCGTGTCCGTGATCACGAAGCACCTGAGTGACAAGGACACGAGCGACGTGCCGTTGGCACAGTTGCTGCACGACTGGAAGGCCACGGACCCGACCCATCGACTCGTCGTGCAGAACAAACTCGCGCAGCTGCTACAGCAAGTGGTCGAGGGCAGCGACGTCTCCATCAACCCGGAGCCGCTCAAGGCCATCATGGGCAAACGGAACCAGCGCTTCGCCTCGCACATGCAGCAGGACGCGCACGAGTTTCTGCTCAACCTGGTCACGGAATACGAGCGTGAGCTAGTCAGTGCGGTCGACGGCGTCGTCAAACTCGCACAGGGTGGTGACGATGTTACCCAGCCAGCGCAGGCCTCGCAGGCCTCGCACGAGCCAGCCGCGGAGCCCGCCACGACGGTACCAAAGCGAACGAGTCTGTTGAACTTCTTCCGCATGGACACCAAGGCCAAGAAGGAGCCAGAGACCGCACCACGTGAAGAGCAGGAGACAGCGCACGCACCACCACCGCCGGAACCGAAGCCGGAGGACAATGAACAGCTCGTAGCTGAGCTCTTCCCAGCCGAATGCTTCCGTGCTGAGCTCAACCGCACACTGACATGTCGGAGCTGCCAGTACACGCGTCGCTTGGTGGAAAAGTTTTACGACTTCTCTCTCGATCTGCCCTACGTCGCGCCTCCACCTTCACCAGTGAAGGTGCCTGAGCTCTCCTCGAACTTTCCGAAGTGCCACTGTGGCGTCGACGCGCTGGTGGTGACCGAGGGCGAGAAGCGTTTCTACTGCTGCGCCAAGTCAACCTGCAGCCTGCGAGAGCAAGTCCCAGAGCCAGTGGTGCCCGAGCCAACGTCGGTTGATACCACGGCAACCATGGTTCCCACTCCTACCAAGCAAATTAGTCGTTCGTTGTCGCTCACCGACCTGCTCCAGGACCAATTCAAGGCCGAAGTGCTGGAACTCACGTGCGAGAAATGCAAGGACGGTCGTGCGGCCACCGCGAGCTACGAGGTCAAGTCGCTCCCGAAGGTGCTCGTATTCCACCTCAAGCGGTTCGAAGTCAACCCCCACTCTGGCTCCTTGTACAAGCGCTGCGACATGGTCCAAGCTCCTGTCGTGCTGTACCCAGAGCCAGTGATCCACGGCGACGCAGAGTCATCTGACACGGAGACGACAGCGACCAAGAAGAAGTACACGATCAAGAGTGTCGTGCACCATCTTGGCCGCACGATCGACGAAGGCCACTACATGGCCGACGTCTGTGGTCTGCGCGGCGAGTGGCGCCGACGCAACGACACCCACGAGACACTGGTAGGTTTGCCGTGACCCGCTGTGCGAACGGAAATACGCCTAACTCTGTCCTGTGTCCTGTGTAGATTGGAGAAGACTTTGCGCTTCGTGCAAGCCGCAGCCAGGAGTCGTGCTACATGTTCTTTTATGTTCTCGCCGACCACGACGATGCACCAGCGGACGACAAGGAGAACGTGACGCAGCCCAACGATGCAACGCCAACGCTGGTACTGACGCCTGCATCATCGCCAGCTTCGTTGGTAGGCCGGCGGCGGCAGGCGACGCCGCCTCGGGACACCTCCACCGTTTCCAAGAGCCTACACAAGCTGCTGTAAGTCAGCGAATGCCGAAGGAATGAGCCCTGTATAGTATAGGTGAATAAAATAGTTCAAGGTTGTCGTCTATGTGTGTCTTTCTGTCTCTCTGTACACTGGCATCGTGGCTTGACTTGGGTCGCGACTGCGTTGGCTTCCTTTGGCACCGAGTCTCTACTTTTGTACACTGCTGCTCGCCTCCTGCCCCACCCTCTCATTCATAGATGCGGTTTGGATCTGCGAATGCGGCGGGCGACTCGTCGATTGGAATGCGCCGCATCAACACCCCTGCCACACGCCAAGACACAAGTCAGTCACCAAGCACCAAGCATCTGGGTCCTTCCTATCCACGTACCGACGGGCAGCGAGAGCGCACTGTAGCCAAAGCACACGAGCCACTGCTGGAAGGTGATGCCACTGGTCTTGGTAAAGTCGCCACCGAACTCGGCGAGCAGCACCTGCACCACAATCGTGAAGATGATGATGCCCATGAACAGCGTGTTGGTGAACACGCCACTGAAGACCCGCCAGTCGTTGTTCGTGCATTGAACTCGTTAAAGAGCTGGCTGAACACGAACGTGTTGAAGATGATAGTGTAGTGGTGGTGGTAGTCATACTTGCTGCAGTAGCTGTCGACGCAGGCCGACGGGTAGTCCGTCAGGTCCAGAGCAGGCTGAGCGTTCACGTACGCATCACATGTGAGCCCCACTGCACACGCGCCACCATTCACAGTGACGCACGTGTCGTTGGAGAATGTGGGGAAGTCGGACTTGAGCTTATACGTGTATACGTGTACGAGATGCACTGGTGGCCCTCCGCCACGTCAAACTCTTTGTGGCCGTAGGCCAGCAGCAAGAACACAAGCAAGAGCTGGAAGCTCGCCTGCACCGCGATGTTCTTGAGAATCCCAAGGCCCAGCAATCGAGTCGACTTCTTGAATGGCCGCCGATCCAGCAGCGCCTCAGTCGGTGCTTCGGTGCCCAGTGCGAGCGCGCCCATCGTGTCCATGATCAGGTTGATCCACAGCATCATCACCGAGTTGAGTGGCGGCTCCCTACCGTCGACCGCACTCAAGAACGTAACTACGAGCGCGACGATGTTGACGGTCAACTGGAACTGGAGGAACTTGCGGCTGTTGTCGTAGACACAGCGGCCCCAGAGCACCGCACGCTTGATGGACAAGAAGCGGTCGTCCATGATGATGATGTCTGAGGCCTCCTTCGCCAAGTCAGTGCCAGCGATGCCCATTGCTAGGCCCACGTCAGCAGTGCGCAACGCCGGCGCGTCGTTAGTTCCATCACCCGTGACGCCCACGACCTCGTTGTTTTCACGAAGCAGGTTGACCAATCGGAACTTGTCGTCGGGTGAGCTGCGGGCCAGCACTTGCAGTCGTGGCAGCAGGTTGGTGACTTCCTCCGCTGGCATCTTGCGAAACACGGGCTCTTCGAGCGCGAGTCCATCGTCTGTCATGATGCCGCACTGCGTGGCGATAGCTGACGTCGTGTGGATGTTGTCGCCCGTCACCATGCGTACCATAATGCCAGCGCGTTTGCAATCACGAATCGAATCGGTCACGTCGGCGTGCAGTGGATCCTGAATGCCAAAGATCGCATTGATGGTGAGCTGCTGCTCTGGGGCCTCACTCATGGCCTGTAGATCACTGGGCAAGTCGCCACTGGTGAAGTCACGATGCGCTACACAGATTGTGCGTAGCGCGGACTCGGCCATCTTGGTGATGATCGCGTTGAACTCGCCCCGCTTGACGTTCGAGAGCTCGCAGACCTGACCGTCCGTGTTGATGAACTGAGTGCATTGTGCCTCGATCACCTCAGCAGCACCTTTCGTATACATCCACAAGGAGCCGTCGCTGCGTCTGACGATGGCGCTCATGGTCTTCTTCTCTGACGAGAAGGGGAAGAGGCGATCGCCGCGGTCTTGCTGGAAGTGGGTATTCCGCAGTGCCATGTAGTCAACCCCAAGCTTCTGTAGCAGAATGAGGATCGCGCCTTCGGTCTTGTTGCCCTGGCCTTGAGGCTTGTCGTTCACGTCCTTGAGGAACGCGCTGGTGTTGACCGCTACGTTTTCACTCAGTTCTTGCAGCGTCTTACTGTCCACTGGCAGCTTCCCATTGGGCTGTATGAGCGTGTCGTCTTGGAAGTACTTTCCTAGGATCCACCCTTCGCCGACCGTCATCTTGTTCTCGGTGAGCGTGCCGGTCTTGTCCGAACAAATACTTGTGACGTTGCCCATAGTCTCGCACGCAGCGAGCACGCGGATGAGGTTGTTGTCCTTGAGCATGCGCTTGGTCGAGTACGACAGCGAAATGGTCACTGCGAGGGGCAGGCCTTCCGGGATGGCCACGACAATGATCGTCACGCCGATGAGGAATGTGTGCAGGATGCAGTTGGGCCATGAGTACGCTTCCTGTTTCTCTTTCGACAGCGCGAAGATGACCATCGTCGCGATCGAGAAGAACATGCCGACGTACCCGATTTGTTTGGCCATGGACTCGAGCTTCTCCATGAGTGGTGTCGCCTTGTGCTCTCGCACAAGCTTCGATTTGATCTTGCCCCATCGTGATTCGCTGCCCACAGCGATCACCAAGCACTCGCCACGACCCGACGCGACGAGGCAAGATAACAGCAGGAAAGGGTCCTTATTGTGGTTCTTCGAGACGTCGTCTGGTTCGCCTGTGAGGCTGGACTCGTTGCACTTGAGGTCCTGGCCGCGAACGAGTACGCAGTCTGCGGGTTCTTTATCACCCGTCTCCAAGATGAGCACGTCGCCCACGGTGATCTCACTCACCGATACTTGGTCTGGCTTGCCTGCTCGGATGATCTTGACTTGGACGTCGTCGTTCTTGGCGCTGAGGGCACGGAACTGCTTCTCCTTGGAGTAGTTGTTGACCGTTGTGACCATCGCCACGACAATCACACCGGTGAGAATGGTCACGCCTTCGCTCCAGCCTGTGTCCGGGTGTTCCATGTAGCCCGTCACGAGCGAGGCGATCGCTGCGCAGATCAAGATGATCAAGGTTGTGTCTTGCAGACTCTCATAGAAGAGACGGAAGAGGTCCTTCATCGGCGCGACTTTGAACAGATTGGCGCCAAAGCGTTCGCGTCGCAGTGCGAAGCTGTTGTCGATCTCGTTCTGTGACGGGCCGTGCTCAAGACCGACACAGAGTAAGGTGGCGAGCCCTTTCACGCCACCTATTCGATTCAGCTCGACGAGGTTGGCGTCGGTCATTTGGTCCTGGTTCAGGTTGCGGATTTCATCGATCGAGATGCCAAACGGAGATGTTGGTGCAACTTTACTTTTCCTTCAACACTAGCGGCATGAGCATGGGGAGCACGGTGTCGATTGCTTCGCTTATCGGCCTGATCGCACGAGATGTTGATCTCGTGCTGCCCCACTTGAGTGATGGGGCGGTTGAGCGGAGCTGGACAGCGCTGACCCCATGCGTTCGGCGCGTCGCGTGCTTGCAGCTGGTGCTTGGCGTACGTAGCGGCGGTAGGCATCGGGTCGCCACCTTCCGTGCAGACGTATCGAGTCCGAGTTGATCTTCGCGGCATGCATCGCAGTCGTTCCGCCCGTGCGTAGCGAGTGGGTAGAGATGTATCTTGGATCTTGGTTGCATCGTGCTGCGACACTGCGGAGCACCTTTGTCATCACCTGAGTTGAGAGCACGTCCGACCGAGAGATTGAGCACAGCGGAGCGTTGTCAGCGAGGCCGAGCGTTGACGCATTGGCGAGTAGGAGGAGCGCGGCGAATACAGGGCACACTGCGGAACTTGATGATCACACTTGCTGCCTTGTGGTGCTGCACCCGTCACACTGCTCGAATAATAGGACACGGTGTATTCCCGTGACAGCGCGACAGCAGCTTCCGTTTGGAGCTCGTCGCCGTCGGTTTCTGATCGCTACAAGAAGCATTCATGATGTGCCTCCTAATACTAATAGGAGGACCTTGCCCCCGGCGCAAACGCTGTTGCTTCGGCACGAGAAGAGATGATTATTTCCTGGCACTACAGCATCAGCGAATCTATTCTTGCTGTCTGACAAAGCTGACCAGTCACTCGTGAGCGGGATTCTTGCCCCTCGTCTCGTACCAGCTGAGATGGTCCTGAAGTGGTCAAATACTGTGTAGCTAATCACAGGTATCAAGATGTGTACTATGCTATCTCCATTAAACAGACCAAGACAAAACCGACGCGGTTTGACGCCACCTGCGCCAGCGATTTCCAGCCCACGATCGAACGTGCAAACCGGAGCATGTTTCGATGTAAACAGCCCACAGGTCGAATAGCATTGGCGTCTGTCACAGACATCAAATCGAAGGGGTATGGTGACAAAAAATCCGCAAAGAACCTACATTATATCGAGGTTTTATCCTATAAATTGAGGTGAAATGCTGCTTCAAGCAGGAGTTCGGTTCGGATTTTCCACCGTTGCAGGTCGAAGCGCGTCAATGCGCGTGGAGAAACAACTGCGCCGCAGCTCTCATTCCGTGTGCACCGACGATGCCGCAATGCAGCGCATGCTCCGAGACCAAGGGATTCAACAAGTGCGCTTGTTGTGCATCTGGTGTTCTATCCAGAGCAGGGATCTTAGTCGTGGCATTGTAGATTCCACAGTGAGCAGCGCCGCGCGCGGCAGCCTGTGTGCAAGGACTGCATCCGTGCGGGGCGGCAGCCAGCGAGCCCAGTCGAGCCAACGTGAGACGATTGGTACTGAGAAGGAGCATTCTTTGTTTGCTGATGCTCCTCTCCTCGCTCAGCGATAGTAAGGCGGCGCAGTTGGAGGATTTCGCGCTGCTCAGCGTCATCGGGCAAGGCGCGTTCGGCAAGGTATATTATCGGTTCCGATCCACGCAGTGCATATGCGAACCTACTGATACGACTGCACTGCTCTGCTCTCTGTCGATAGGTTCTCCTCGTGCGCCACACCAAGTCGAACGAAGTCTTCGCGATGAAAGTAGGTTGCCATCGCATGTATGACACACTACCTACTCCATGACACTCGCATTCCCGTGCTCAAGATTATCAGCAAACGCTTCCTCATCGAACGCGACAGCGTCCGACACATCCACGCAGAGCGTGACATCATGACAAAGGTACCGTACGTCGTCTCAGAACAAGGGGCGCGTGTGCTGTATGTCACCCACTCGCTCCCCGATTTGATCGACAGATCGCCCACCCGTTTGTCACCAAGCTCTCGTACGCTTTCCAGAACGAATCAAAAGTATGCCCCAGCCACCGGTGGGATGATTCAGTGAAGAATGGAAGCTCACACCACTGCGCTCTGCACACAGGTGTACCTCGTCATGGATTTCCAAACTGGTGGAGAGCTCTTTTCGTACCTACGCGACGCTGGTACATTCACAGAGGTAAATTACAGTATGGCGTCAAACACGTGTATTTAGATGCTTTGTATATTGAATTTGTTTGATTGATTCTCTGTTGTAGGACGCCGCTCGCTTCTACTTGGCCGAAATGATCCTCGCTCTCGAGCACTTGCACTCGAAAGGCATCATCCACAGGTAGGACGTCTGAGTTGAGTACGATGGAGTCGAGCTCACACGTGAACTTTGCCACGTATCAGGGACCTCAAGCCGGAGAACGTGTTGATCTCTGCCGAAGGCCACATCAAGTTGACGGACTTTGGGGTCGCGCGTCAGTTCCAGGAGGTTGAATTTTTAATGCTGGGCACTTACCGAGCACTTGCATTGACATGATACTATCATGGTGATGAACAGGGCGATGAGCTGAAGACGGTGTGTGGAACCAAGGAGTACATGGCTCCAGAGATGCTACTTGGCAAAGGTTACGACGCGGTAAGCCAGCTGAATCATCTGCTGCAACACGGGCGTCTCTGCTAATACCTGGACCTTTACCTCCCACCTCAACATGTCCAGTCTGTGGATTGGTGGTCGCTGGGTGCCCTAGCGTACGAGATGCTGATCGGACAACCTCCATTTCAAGCCAAGAACAAACATGATGTTCACCAGAAGATTCTCACAGCCAAGGTATGCTTAGAGAAGCTGTCGTATCCGATCTCAGGGTGGCTTATCACTGAACTTGTATCTGCGATCAAGATCACCCTACCAAAGTGGCTATCATCTGAAGCACACTCTCTGCTCCGGTCCCTCCTTGAGCGCAACGTCAGCAAGCGTCTTGGTGGTGGGAAATCCTCCATGTTCGTTGTTCGTGGCGTCCAGGCCCTCAAGAGCCATGCTTTCTTCAAGGTGGGCGAGCGACATCTCGAAAAACGTGGTGCATCTGCTCTCTCGCTGACTTCTCTCTTGTGTAGGCAATCAACTGGAACGCTCTTGCGAGAATGCAAGTGCCCCCACCGATCACTCCGAAAGTCGATCATCCCGCCGACACCCAGAACTTCGACATGAAATTCACCAAGATGCCAGCGTCGGATCTCGTGTGTGATGGTGTGTCGAGCGAAAGCAACCAGCAGTTTGCAGGCTTCTCCTTCTATGGCCTCGAGACGTTGATTGGCGAGTCCATCGCGACGTGTGTCCAGCGTCGCAAGAGTAGTGTCATTGTCAACGAGATGGAAGTGATCGTGGAAGCCACATAGACACGAAGAAAAACCGAATTTCTGATCTCGTTTTCATACTGCTCGAGTCTACAGTACACGAGCCAGCACTCTACTCGTTCTTCTTCTCTTCGAGCTTGGTGGCCAGCGTATCGATGGCTTGGAACTGACGCGTCCAGCGTGCATTGTACAGGAAGGGACGCAAGTCGTAGCGGTTGTCGTCTGGAGAGTAGTTCTCCGCGTGGTAGGACGGCGTGAGCGTCGTCATCTTGTGGCGGTTGATCGAGTAGTAGAAGAAGAAGCGCTTGACCTTTTCGGCGACGGTGGTCGGCGTCAAGTGGCTCCACATGTGAGTGAGCTTCTTGTACATCCAGAACGGGCCACAGCGGTCGATCTTGCGGAGGCGGCCAAACCACCCAAGCTCGTCGTAGCTCATGCCCATGTCCTCTTCGTCGAGTTGCGAGTGGTCAGCCTCTTCGCCGGCGTCCTCGCTGGTGGGGCGAAGCTCGGCGGTGGGCGGCGCCTCGACCACAGTCTGCAAGGTCGGGTATTTGTACTTGACTGCAGCCCAGCGCAGCAACTTCTTCAAGTCGCCCTTTGACACGGCACCAATGGGGTTGAGATCGCCACTGCTACAGTCGTACTTGGTCATGTAGCCGCGAAGCGCCTCATCCACGTTCGCCGAGCTCAGCACCAGCAAGAAACCCGACTTGGAACGCACCCACGGGAGAAGCTGGGCCAGCAAGTAGGCCATCACCATGCGCAGGCGAGCTTGGATGTTCTGGAGCGCGAGATCTTGCTGGATGTTGCCTCCTTGGGACATGAACTTGGGCGTCTTGCCGGTCAGCAGCGCGAACGTGTTGATCACAGCGTCCACCATCGTATCCATGCCCATGTTGAGGTGGTACGCTCCGATCTCCTGGGCGAGAGTCGTGGCACGCTTCTTGGTCGCCGCCGAGCTGTTCTTGGTACCCATGTATGTCGTGTGGAGCAAGTGCGACGCGAGCTCCTGCGCCGTCATTGGTGTGTACGCGTGGCCGGTGGTTCCGATGATACGCAGGACATCTCGAACGACGCGCTCGTCTCCAGCGTTCGCAGCCTCGGTCACGAGATGGCACATCACACCAACGATGCACGCAACCGACGACGAGTCGGCACCACCCGACAAGGGCAGGAAGTATCCGCCACCGCCGCTGCGGCGAAGGTAGTCCCACATCCAGCATGCAGGACCAAGGGCGATTTCTTCCTCCGGCACGTGATAGTGCACGTCGATCGGCGAGTTGGTTGGCAGGTGATAGGCATCGCACTCGTCGTGGCACAGGCTGAAGTCGACGTGGATTGTCGGCACCACGTTCTTGAGAGAGCTCGCCTGCTCACTGCGACTGCTCACCGAGCCACGGTACGAGCGCACATCGTCGAGGTCCACGGTCGCCGTGATGACCTCCACGTCGTTGACGGAGAACTGTGATCCTTGCGCGACGATCTCACCGTTCACGGCAATCAAGGAGCAGCCGTCATAGTAGACACGACCACCATCGCAGCCTTGCTGGTTCGCGTAGACATAGATGCCACCACTCTTGGCCGTCGCGCCCTTGATGAGGTTGATGCGCTGGTTCAGCTTGCGCAATTGATGGTGCGAGCCGGAACCGTTGCCGACAATGTCCACGCCCGCCAGTCCGAGGTTGATGTGCGGGCTGTCGGGCGTGAAGAGCTCCTCGCACGATTCACTCGAGCATGATGTGTCCAGCGTCGTGAGCACACCGTACCCGAATGGCACGTGCACCTGCCCGATGATCTTCTGGATCGACTTGGGCAGCACGTGGTCTTGCAGTAGCTGGTCCTTGTTCTCCATGTTGAGTTTGAACGTCGTGAACCATCGCGTTTCGCGGTAGTTGCCGTCGTCCGCCAAGAAGAGCTTGGGGCGAATGAACAGGATCTTCTGGTTGAGGCAGTACACGCGGCAGTTGTAGCGCACGCCGTTGTGCATCACGGGCATACCAATGTCGCAGAGGATGCCATTGGTCACGTCTGACTGTAGCAGCGTCTCCATCGACTCCCAGCAATGGTAGAACGTGTCGGCTTCGAGAAAGTGGTCTTCGCAACCGTACCCAGACACCTCAAGTTCTGGGCCGACACGGTAGGTGGCGCCGCGCGCCTTGGCCACGCGGATAGACTCGATGATACGCTCGAGGTTGCCATCAAAGTCCAGCGCCCACTGGTTGAGGTTGCACGTCGCGACGGTCACGAGCGAGCTCATGGTGATGCCCTTCGTCCACAGAGCACGATTTTTCAGCTTGAAGCGGTGACCACGGGGAGGTGTGTTTCTCTCATGAAGTGGCCTTATTCACAATGCGGAACACGAGGGACCGGTTCCAACTTTATCGTTACTTCAAGTTAGGTTCGACCATCACTCAAACTTTTGTTGGGAAGTCACACACACATGACTGATGTTGGCCTCGCCGTGGAAGAAAACTGGAGCCGCAAGTTGTGAAGTCAATGGCCATGTGGTCAGGCGCAGGAGAGGGCACTTCAAGCTCAGCTTCCATTCGGGGGGGTTGGGCAAATATTCGTTGGGATTTGATGTGTGCTCTTTGCGAAATCGGTTGAATCTGCACTCGCGTTGGTCAGACCAAGCGTCACACTTGGCAAGCGAGGCTCGATCTTGAAGCATTGAAGCAATGGGAGTCGGTTCTGCGAACGCGAGTCCAACGCTGGGGAAGCTTGGGACTGGCGTGGATCAAGATGGCCCGTTCATGTCCTCGACGGTGGGAACCCTGGCGCACCTCTATTTTCAGCCAATTCAAATAAACTTTGATCAGAAGATGCGCTATGATTGGCTAATTGATCTCCCAATTCCATCACCCTTTCCCTCCTTCCAAACGCGCGACATGGCGACGAGCCCGTCGCTGACGACTCGAAGCCCGGCGGAACAGCAGCAGCTCAAGGCTTGATTGCATCGTCTTATTCGAAGCACCCGCGCGGTGACAGCCTCCGTTGGACGTATTGAGTGCGTGCGCGCTTACGACACATATCTGCGCGGACGTGTTTAGGCGCAGGTCGCCATCATTTTCAAGCGGGTCATCCGTCGGGAAAAGCGCCGTGAAGACAGCGTCATTGATCGTGCTGTCGCGACGCTTCCAGTCGAGTTCACTCGTGCAGAACAGCGCAACAACTATCACACTCGCGCAAAAGCAGCGATCGCGTCCACAACGGCGACTTGAAAAGAAAAAGAAGGGAACGAGGCGAAGCAGCTCGCGCTGTGGTTCCAGCGCGCTGTACTATAGGAAAGCCGTCGCGTCGCCGGTGAACAAGACGGATCATGCAGTACTGCATTTCAAATGGGACGAGCAGCTCGGGCCAAGGCGGTCAAGCCGAACTGGACACACCAGGACCCTTTGGTCGGTTCCTCCAAGAAGTTGAGGCGGCCCCGTACACCGACGAGTTTGTCGGCGTCGAGTACGTTCAAATGGCCACGACGCTGCTGTCGCTGGTCGGCTGCGTGTTTGTCATCATCAGCTACGTTCTGTTTCCTCCTCTTCGACGGTATCACTCCAGCTTCATCATTTGGATCGCTCTCATGGGCATGTTGTACCATGGGAGCGTGCTGGCACAAGCGCGGCCGTACGGCGAGTGCTGTGTGTCGGCTCCCATCACTCAGATCTCGCTGTTGGGCCAGGAGGTATATTTCTTCGTGCTCGCGTTCGACTTTTACTACACGACCAAGTACCCGTTCCTCTCGACCAGATTCCTCCGGCCCGTGTATCATCTTGCCGTGTGGATGCTTACCACGACCACGGCATACATCGGAGCAAAGAATACATACGGTGCCATCAACTCGTACGGGTTCTGCTGGTTCGGACACTTTACGACCTCGGGCTCCGACGACACCATGTTTTTCACCTTCACACTGCCACTCGTGGTGGGGTACTCGGTGTGCCTCGGTTGGTATCTGCTCGCGACCAAGCGGCTGCGACTCGGTGCCGGTGGCCTCCACACGAAAGACGGCAACACGAACCTCGACACGATGCGCAACTACCTGGTGTGGAGCGTGTGTTACTGGTTGGTTGTGCTGGTACCGTGGACTTTTCGGCACAAGCGATGGGTGACGTTCAACACGCCGGAAGAAAAGGTGCTCCGCTTCATTGGACGCATGCTGATGTCGACGAAGGGGTTGTTGACAGCGATCGCGTGGGGACGAATCATGAACATCAGTGGCGCCTACAATGTGTGGAAGAAGGGCAGCTGGGATGACTACCTCAAGGTCCACGAGGCGCCGTGGGTGCTGCGTCGGCAGATCCTGTATTTCGCGACCAAGGGTATCCAGTACAGTGCATCGCTCGCCGCCGAGCAGCACGACGTCAACCTCGATAGCCAGCGCGCCGGCTCCTCCGTCAGTCGCGGCTCCACTGCCTTCCCGCGGCAGTTCCGGTTAGACGATTGTCCCGAAGGTGGACCGGGCGTGATCTCCTACGAACTGGAGGGACCCACGACCGCGTCGAAAGCCATCTTCCGTGACTTCCACCCGAACTCATTCCAAGAAATCCGACGACTGTCTGGCATCTCAAGCGACAGCTACATCATGTCGTTCTCCGGTCGCACAAAGGAGCGATTCAGCGAAGGCAAGAGCGGATCGTTCCTGTACTACACTGGTGACCAGCTCTTCATTCTCAAGACGTGCACCCGCGCCGAGCAGCGGTACCTGCTGCAGATCCTGCCACAGTACATGAACCACATCCGCGACAACCCGAACAGCTACCTCTGCCGCTACGTCGGCTGCCACGAACTAGTGATGGACCACCATTCGGTCTCGTTCATCGTGCTCACCAACATTCTCAACAATACGACGATGAACGTGGACGAGTTTTACGACCTCAAGGGCTCGTGGGTCGGTCGCTTTCGTGCTCTCACCTGCAAAGGAACGAAGCGCGTGTGCAAGTACTGCGGCAGAGACTACATCGTGGGCATGTCCAATGAAGGCTGCGAGCGTCACCCGGTTTACGGCCGAGGCCACGCCGAGCTGATCACCGGCAAGGATCTCAACTGGGGTAATCGACGATTACGGCTGCCAGAAGAACTCGTGCAGCAACTGGGTAGTCAGTTGTATGCAGACAGTGAGTTTCTGCGGCGGATAAACTCGATGGACTACAGTCTCATCATCGGCATGAGTCGGTATACCAGTTTCACGGTCACGTGTTCAGACGATGCAGGCGCCGCAGGATTCGATCTCAAGTACCCGAGTGAAAAGAGTCTGCAAGGCAGCAGCGCAGAAGTGGACATGCTAGGACAACCGTCCTATTTCGACACTACGTACGCGCAAGCCGCCTCGCCAGTCCCCTCCAGGTCGAGAGACGTATTCTCAAGTGAAGCGTGTGTCGTCAATATGGGCATCATCGACATATTGACGCCGTGGTCACTGCGGAAAAGCATTGAGCACTGGATGCGCGTCTATCTGCAATGCCGAGACGCGTCAGGTGTCTCGTGTGTAAATCCGACCATGTACGCGGAGCGCTTCCGCCAGAACGTCGTCGACGTCGTGATCTTTGGCCATGGCCGACGCAAGGACCGTGGATTCTTTCGCGACCCGCACAGCAAGGATTTCATCATGGTCGACTTTGCCAACACTCATACCGGCACGCCGATTCTCTTGTAAGTTATTGAAGACTGATGCAATACACCGTGAGCACGCAAGTCATCGTGCCATTCTCCCATCGGACCGCGACGCTGCCTGCAGACGCACAAGATGAGGGGTGAGCATTCCAGTGAAGTGATGGCGATCACGCCCTGCTGACAACCTACCATCGCGTTGGGCATCCCAGAAGCACGTCGAGTTGGTGTGGAAGCCAGCGTTGCGCTTTTGGAGAATGGTACAGTTGACTGGAAGCAAGCACGCTTCGGTCAGCACACTTGAACCTTAGTTTTACCTTCCTTTGATCGAGCGCCGATAAAGTATTTAATCCAAATGAATTGCGAGCGCATGACATGATCGCCTCACCGATGAATTTGAAGCCGGCGGAGCCGTT
>JAADXF010000555.1:0-15787 GCA_023337575.1 Pythium chondricola | reverse complement strand
CTGTCTGCCCATGAGGAAACCATGAACGCAGCTTTATTATACTGTAATAGCATGCAGGTCTAGGAGAGGTACAGTGAACCCCGTACAGGGCAGGCGCAAGTGCGAACTCACGGCCGGCTTCATCCTGTTGCGCAAGCACTCGCTCGGCCTGGGGGTCAGTGACCCCCAGGCTACAATTTGTAGCGGTATTTGCGACAAGAACGAGATTATCTTTCCTGGAATCCAGGCTGGATCATCTCGTTCTGGATCGCTCACCTGGCACTGGCAGTGGCACAAGTTGGATCCAACGTCAGCTGGCACTGACACCGTGACTGACACCGTGACAGTAGCACCTGCTGACAGCAGCTGTCCGGAGTGCGGACACTAAAGCGTGATGCACAGTATCCAACCAGTCACCATACCGAGCCGGTATCTAACTTGTGTACTATTGTACTGTAGTACAGTACAGTACTGTGCTGTGAGGAAAGGTCGGAGGATCTGGTGAGATCGAATCCCCATGGTTTGGCTCAGTGTTGTAATATAGATCTAGAGCTCTCTCTCGTACTCGGACAATCGTTGTCGGTATCAATACTCTACTTATACTGTACTACAAGACATTGTGTTGTACGACATGTACGGGGGCGCTCGTGACCTTCAAACTCCGACAGTGGGGGTTGGACTCCACAACTTGGACTAGCTTGGAGGGTCCACTCCGTGGTCCATCACAAGGAGAAGACACTCCCGTCACCATCCCTGTACAGAATCCATCCAGTCGCACCCCTTGGATGGATTCTGTTCCGTGCGCATTTGATTCTTGTGCAGTGTAGTGTGCTTACTTCGTAGTGACTCTCCGAGTGATGGGCCATGTCTGAGTCAGAGCCAGATTCTACACTGTAGAGTCTACATCCAAGTACACTGTAGAGCACCAGGAAACAGTCAGCGACCTTCAAAGTGTGTACACTGTACATTGAAGTGCTGTACACAAATCCAATCAACGGCTGCACTATCCCTTCCACTCACGCGGGATAGCCACCTTTACGATCAAGATCATGCTATCAAAGATACCGGTCAGTATGATCCCACAGTGACACGGGTCGGTCATCACTGCACGGTCATGACCCAAATGCATCGAGGATGCTGACTGCGCGGTCTGATTACAGAAGAGAAAGCTACGACCCAGCTTCCCGAGTCCCAGCCTCGTGGATCAAGATCCTCGAACCCAGAATCTTTCTCCATGAGGAACCATCACGACGCCATCGCCTCCGAGTCCTCGACTGCTCTGCTGCACTCTCGTCTTATAGGGAGTGCCTCTCGACGGTGTTTCTCGGACCAGACCGCGACTCTCATTTTCCAATCTGCGTTCCCGCAACCAAGTCAAGCCTCCCTCCCACAATGGTGTTCACCAAGTTCGCTCCGATCCTCGCCCTGGCAGCCCTCGCCACCAGTGCCTCCGCCGCGCCGCGCATCCACCAGGACGTCCACCGCACGCTTCGTCAGCAGGGCACGGTCGATCTCATCGTCACGTTCAAGACTGGTGTGAAGGCCTCGCTCGCCGCTGTCCAGGAGTCTCAATTCGCTACGCGCGGCCAGCAGATCGCCGCACTGGTGGCAAACCTGGAGCAGAATTCAAAGACGTCACAGTCGGGCGTTGACAAGGTCCTGGTGCAGGAGGCCGGCGGTGCGACGCCGTTGTTCCAGTCGCAAGAGACACTCTGGATCTCCAACCAGAAGGTCATCAAGGGCGCGACATTCGAGCTCGTGGAGAAGCTCGCCACCAACGGGGACATTGCCGAGATCACCGAAGACGTCATTCTCCCACCTCCACGCGTCGACTTCGAGGCGGCCAACGCCACGCGCCACCTCCAGACGACCACGAATCAGTGGGGTGTGCCCAAGGTGGGTGCCCCAAGTGTATGGGAATCTGGTTTCAACGGCAGCGACGTTGTCATCGGCTCCATCGACACGGGAGTCTTGGTGACCCACACGATGTTCGCATCCAAGTGGCGCTCGTCGTTCGGCTGGTTTGACCCTGGCACCCGTCGCGGAACCCCGTTCGATGACCAAGGCCACGGTACCCACACAATTGGTACCATGGTGGGTGATAACGGCTACGGTGTTGCGCCTGGCGCTCGTTTCATCGCCTGCCGTGGGTGCACAACCACTGGCTGTCGGTCCAGCAGCCTCCTGTCCTGCATGCAGTTCATGACTTGTCCTACAAACCCAGCGGGTACTGTCCGTGACTGCTCGCAGGCGCCAAAGGTGGTAAACAACTCGTGGGGTGGAGGCCGTGGCCGAAACTTGTACGATGCCGCTATCAGCACGTGGCGCGCGGCTGGCATTATCCCAGTGTTTGCTATCGGCAACATCGTCCCAGGTGGTCCAACTGGTTGCGGCTCGGCGGCTTCACCTGGTGACCGTGCTGGTGTGATCAGTGTCGGTGCGACCGACGTGAACGATGCTCTTGGATCGTTCTCCCTCCAGGGACCTGCCCTGGGCACGGGTCTCTTGAAGCCAGAGATCTCCGCGCCTGGTGTTGCCGTGCTCTCGGCTGGTATTGCGAGCAACACGGCCATCAGGTTGTCGTCCGGCACGTCGATGGCGGCTCCTCACGTTGCCGGTGTGATCGCTCTACTGTTCAGCAAGAACTCGGCGCTTACGTTCGATGACATCAACACCGCGCTTACGACCTCGACTGCGAAGGCGCTCCAATCCGGTGGACGTACATGCAGTGGTCTCCCGGACACGAGCTTCCCGAACCACCAGTTCGGTTATGGTCGCCTTGATGCGGCGGCAGCCATCGCGCTCGTGTAAACAAGGACGCCGTTGTGCTAGACTACGGCACTTGACTCTGAGTTTGCCTGTGTTCGTTTTAAGGGGCAGGATTGCGTATAAATGATTCTTGATGTTGAAGTTGCAGTTTTCCCCACTCTCCATTTTGACTGTGAAACCTTTACAATTCTGAGATGCATGAGGTCGCTTGCTGTATTGTTGTCTACTACTAGTAGTGTTAGATACGACGTGTGAGTCAACACCATGGTGATCATGTGTGCATTCGACGTCTGCATCAAGCACGTCAACGACGTCTACACGGCCTTTACTGACTGATACAACCTCAGCGACTGACCACGCGGGTGATCACGAAGTTGATGGAATGGGACGCTGCTAATCGTGCCAAGTAGAAGACTATGCTCAGTGGTTTCGCCACGCACAAGGAGAATCTGCCCAAGTGCGTTGAGGGTAAAAACCATTGCCAATGGCATTGACCGCACATGGCGGAGAAGCCATCTCACATCGAGGTTAACACCAAGGCCGCCACTGACGTTGCTGGTCTCGAGAGTAAGTACATCTTGCTGCGATCAAACGCCTTGTTGGTGAAGCGCGACGGGCGTGGGCGGATCCCGTTCATTTCGAACGAGCACCAGTCCAAGATCTAGCGTGCGCACGTCACAGATATGGAAGATTTTTGTGGAGGCCAAGCACATAATCAGCCAATCAGATTCATTTAACTTCATTTGAATCGAAGTGATTGGATGAAAATAGTTGTGCTCCGAAAGGTCGCGAATGACCCCGATCTTTTCGTGGGATGCGAATCCTTCGATGGATTGGTCGCAAGTCTGCATTGCGTGAGTCGCCATTCGCCAATCTCTCTCTCCTCCAGCACCAGCATCTCGTCGCTCAATCTCTATCGCACTGCCTCCAGTCCAACGATGCGACAGTCCGCTGCATTGGCGCTCGCGCTGGTCCTGTGCGTGGTCCAATGGTCCACTGCCCTCGCTGGCTTCTTCGGTGCGTCAATGATCTCTAAACATCCCCATTGGATCTCCATCATTAATGGTCTCTTGTCTATGTAGTCTGTCCTTCGCAATGCCAGGCCAAGCTCCTACCTCGCGATATGGAGAGCCTGGAAGACTGTCTCTGCCAAGGTGACGTCTCCACCCTGCTCGACAACAACAACGCCAACCCAGGCACTGCCTTTCGCTGCCCTGATGGCTCCTCTGCAAAGCGACTGCACCCCATGAGCTTCGCCGACTGTGCGTGTCTGTCGGGTTACACGCGCGACGACATGCGCAAGGCATGCACGTCCGACCAGTTCAAGTGTCGTGGTAGGTACCGCCCCAAGGAGGGCGTGTCCACGCCAGAATCCATCGCTGACTGCGACTGCCAGCACCCATACAAGAAAGACGAAGCCGCGGGTCAGTGTGTGCTGCGCAAGTGTCCTCGCGCCGGCAACTACATCAAGAAGAGCGGCGTTGGTCGCGTTGCCTCGCTCGCCGACTGCTCGTGTATCGATCCGTACCTCAAGAACGAGCAGTCGGGCGAGTGCATGGTGGACACGGTGTTCCAGTGCCCTACCTTTTCTCAGCCTCTGCCAGGCCGTCGCGTCGTGTCGTTTGCTGACTGTGAGTGTGACTGGGGGTTCGTGCGCTCGCCTAAGAACACGTGTGAGCGAGAGGCTGCCCCGTACGCTTGCCCTAAGCACTCGATCAAGCGAGCCAACCTGGGGATTGGCGAGCGTGCTCGTTCGTTTGCAGACTGCGAATGTGAAGGCTCCACCGAGTTCCGACGCAACGAGAAGCTCCACAAGTGTGAGCGGATCAATGAGGACGTGGACGGCGATGGCGTGGACGAGCTGGACCCGGACGAAGGCTTTGTGTGTCCACCCATGTCCAAGGCACTCGCGCCCTTCCCACACTCGATCGAGCAGTGTGAATGCCTGCCTGGTTTTGGATGGAAGACGCCCGAGATGACGTGCGTGCGACTGAGTGGCTACACGTGTCCACCACACTCGTACAAGGCGGACGATGCCAAGCACATTGAAGAGCGCTTCACCGACTGCGAGTGTGCACGTGGGTACTACCGGGATGACTCGGCGGGCGCGTGTCTCGAGTGGTTCTTGGCCAATGACAATGGCTGCCCAGAGTTTGCATTCCTTCGCCACTGGCCTCTGCAGAGTAAGGCCAACTGTCAGTGCGTCTACGGACTCTCTGTGCCATCGCCTGAGCCTACGATGGATCAGGACCAAGATGGCGATGACGAGGAGGAGACTGAGTCACCGCAACAGCGTCAGAGGAAGCAGCTTCGTCAGCAGAAACGTGCCCACCAGAAGAAGCCTGCAGCGCAATGCAACCGTCCACCTGCAGAGTTTATCAGTACCTCTTTTTCCGAGTGCCCTAGCAACAGTGTGGCGATCAGCTGGCCACTGGCTTCGTCCGACGACTGTCTCTGCAAGGAGGGCTTTGGTATCGCGCCACTCGGCGAGGACGGTCTCCAGCGCGGTGACGGTGCTAGCTTCGTCTGTGTGGACCCGACAGAATCCATCACCGAGGACGACGAAGATAAGCAGCTAGTGACCGTGTCCTGCCAGCCACCGATGGTCAAGAACCCGTTCACCAGCGACTGCCGCCTGCCTGTGGAGCAGGTGCGGCCACGCAACTCGAAGCGCAAGTCCAAGGATGCTCTGCCAACGAGAGGCGAGGTGCTCTTCAAGGGCATTGAGTACGACTACGTCTTGACCGAGGACAATGTGATGGTGATCCAGGGCGACGTGGCGATCGGAGAGCTGGTGACATGGTCGCCTCCGATCGGTGAGGACGGCAGTCCAGTCGCGACCGATCGACCCATGCCACCACCGACGCCAGTGCTCCATGGCTACTACAACTCGGAACGCGACCACCGGTGGGAGGACGCGACCATGTGCTTTGAAATGGACCCTTCCGCCAAGGCCTTCGAGTCGGTGGTGGACGAAGCGATGGACCACATCACGGCGGTCACCAACTTCAAATTCCGTCAGTGTCGTGGCAACGACTGCCACACAGACGTCAACTGTGCCCACGACTTTGTCAGCGTGAAAAAGACCTCGTCCAGTTGCTACTCGTACGTCGGTCGTATCGGTGGCAAGCAGTTGCTGGGCGTCTCGGCCGAGTGCGGCCTAGGCAACATCATCCACGTGCTGCTCCACGCTGTCGGTCTCCACCACACAATCGACCGCGCTGACCGCGATGACCACGTACGCATCGCTTGGGAGTGTGTACCGGAGAATCAGCGAGCCAACTTTGTGGTCGAGGACCTCAATGTCACGTCGTCAGCGACGGACACGCCCTATGATTTCTTCAGTATCATGCACCACCCAGCCGACGCCTTCGTGCGCATCAAGGGTGTGCGCAGTGCCATCCCACAGTGGTGCCAGTCCATCTTCCCGATCATCGCCATGCCTGAGGAGCGTGTAGCCGTGATGGCACGCATGGGCCAGCGCCAACTGCTCGCCGTCACCGATATCCACGCCGTGTGGAAGCTGTACCCAACGCTGCAATCCCAGGACAAGCCGCCGACGTATGAGAGCGTGGTGGCGAATGGCGATAGCGACAAGGCGATGGTCCACGAGAGTCGACTCCACACCCAGGACGATGTGGTCCGTGTCGATGGGAAGAGTGCATTCGCCAAGAAGAATGGCAAGTCGTCGTGGGCCAAGAAGATCAGTAGCTTCTTCGGTGCGATGGTCACACTCGTGGGCTTTGGTCTCTTTGTCAGCTTTGCCGTGGTCGAGTTCCGACGCCGCGCACTGATCCACAGCAGTGGCGGCTACTACTCCGAGTCGCTGCTCGCCGACAAGGCCATGTATGATTGAGAAAACGAGGTGGAGAGAAAAAATGTATCATTCGTGTTTTTGACGAGGTTTTTGAATGCGTGTTGCTTGGTGGCGCTAGGTAGATGTGATCAGGATCTCCTCACATGGCTACATTGACGTGATCTTCACGATTATTATCCAATCAAAAGCGATCATAGATCCAAATCAAGTTTTTATTGGTTTAAAACATACGTAGTACATGCTTTGTCCGCCTCATATCTGCGACGCGCGCCGCGGATTCGATTCGATCAGATCTTGGACTTGCCAACGTAGATGAGGTTGCGCGAGAGGCAGAGCTCGGCCATCTCGAGCAGCGCCAGCTCCAAGTGGCGCTTGTACTCGCTCGCGCTCGTGTCCTTGCACACGTGGTAGGCCGTGATACTGACATTGATGCGGTCCGGCTGCAAAGCATAGCACACGCCGTAGCCTTCGTTGTACATGGCCGAGAAGCCACCCCAGATCGGACTCGCACCTGGCCCTCCGCTGATGTTACTGCTCGACACCAGGTACTTTTTGCTCAGCTCGTACGCCTTGTCGGTGAAGAGCGACGGTCGCGGCGTGATGCCCGACATCTCCGAGACAATGTACAAGCCCATCAAGTGACGGTCAATGCCTTCGCCCGTGAGACTGTTCTTCAGGTTGTCCTTGTGCGTGGAGATCGCCTTGAGCATCGCGTCCCACTTAGCACTCTCATCCGCGTCCGATTCCATCAGCTTGACGAACGCCAGCGAGTCGGCGGTCAGCGAACGGATCGTCTCGGTGCGGCCATGATAGAACAGACGCGTGTGCGCCGTCTCGTAGGCGGCTGGCACGTGCTTGTGCATCTTGTAGTGGGCCAGCTGGATGGCCAACTGCATGAAAAAGTCGGGCGTGAGCTTGTAGCGCTTGAGAAATGAGTTGCCAAAGTGGTTGAACTGTAGCGTGGCCAGGTCGCTGGCGTGGATGAGCTTGCCCACGGCGGCACTCGCCACCTCGATCGCCGTGTGCGCCGTGTGGTCTAGCACCCACTCGAGGCGCTTGGGGCGGATGTTGGTGGTCGGCACGAGCTTGGACCGGTCGGCAAACTTAGATTTGAAGTTCTCGTTCACGTACTTGATGCAAAAGTCAAAGGCGCGCACGACCACGAGAGCGTCGGCCCACGCGTGCTGGCCATTGAGGCCGCCACGGCCGTTCTCGTGGATGATCAGCGTGAACGGCTTGTCGTACCAGCGGTTGCGGCCGTCGCCCAACAGACAGTTGCGTGCAATCTAATAGAAGACACCGTCAGTCGCTGGCTCCCTCCTAGTCTAGGTATACGCTACCTTGCACCTACCTCGTCGTAGGTGGACGCGGACGATTCGTCGAGCGCAATACAGAAGAGCGCGCGCTCCACGAGGTCCAGCGACTTGCGGTTGGTCTCGTCCAACTGGTAAATGTGGTCGCGCGCCTTGGCCCACTTGGTGCGGTTGTCCGAGGTCAGCACACTCACGGGCGGGTAGCGCTCCAGGTCAAATAGACCCGTGGCTTCTTCGCGCACGCTCTCCATTTGGCTGTAGAATAGGTTGACCACGGCGTCAGTCCATGGTTACGTCGATGGGATGCACCCTACCATAGTACCCCACCCCAGGATGTCGGCGAACGGGAGCTCTTCGCCCTTGTCGTCAAACACTTGGACGGCCCACATGTTGTTGTTGCGCAGGACGAGGATGTGCTTGGCGTCGTGCGGGTACGAGCGCATCTCGTCGCATTCCTCGCCTGGGATCACGCACGTGTTGAACATGCGCGAGTACGTGTACATGCAGAGCGGGCGCCCCATGAGCTTTTCGGGCGGGTACGTCTCCCTATGTGTACCGAACCAACCACCCATTCAGCACCAGTCAAGACACAGGCGGTCGTCACACTATCCCATCATCATACTACATGTACGTACTGGAGCAGCGCCTTGCGGAACTTGAGGATGGCGTGCGTGAAGATGGTGGCGGCCTCGGGCTGGCTCATGTCGCGCGGGCCCCAGTTGCCCGGCAGCACGCCGTACCAGTTGATGTTGATGGCCGACGGGTACCGCGGCTGCAGGTACGCAAAGGTCTCCCACCACTCCTCGATCCAGTTGCGCTCATGGTCGGCGCGCTCCTGCAGCACGCTGTGGAGCTGCGGGCCGACGCCGTTGCGAAAGTCGTGGCACACGGCCTTGGTGTGCTCGAGCTCCGCCGGGGTGAGCAGCGGCTCGCAGCTCTTGACGTAGCGCTCGAGCGTCTCCTCCAATGAAGGCAGCGGCAGCGGCGGCAGGTCGTCCTGGTGCTGGTACGTGTGCTCCGTCTCGGGCTTGCTGGCCATGCTGTCTGTAGTCGTTTCGACGCCTGGCCACGCGGCTCAAGAATGGAATTGGCTCGCGCTTCGCGTGCACAACACGGGGCACGACTCGCTGACGCTGCTGACGGGTTGGATCAATCGCACGGGTGGGTTGGATGCGTGTGGTGAGACGGGTACAGAGCCGAATTGCAGTCTACTGTGTATGAAACGGGTGGACGGGTCGGCAGGTCGGACAATGTGGCGCGGCCCGTGATGATTCGCTCTCGTCATTTCTAAAGTTCACGAGGGGACTTGTTTGCCACGAGCAATTTTCTTAAATAAATAAAACAAATACTTAGATTCCCTAAGTTAACCGTTTTGGCTTGCTTTTGTTCTTATTTAACACTGTAAGTAAAACTCCGCATGGTTCTCAAAGGAACAAAGGAACATCAAATCGTCGTCGCTACGCTCCGGTAGGTGGCGCTACAGCTACTGTACGTGTGTCACAAACCGGGCTGGTTTGTGATCACGCCCCGCGTAGGAAAAGAACTAAACGTTAGCCACAGGTTTGTATGGTCATCCACTGTGTGTGAACTTATGTGAATCTCAGTAATTCGAGCACCAAGATTTACTTAAATAAGAGAATTTCTATGTTTGCGAAAGACGCAACTTCAACTCGGTTTGGATTTTGCGGGCGATGATTGCGCGGGGACGCAAACACCGGCATGTGAACGGCGATGACATCACCGAGGAGCTGCACGAATGGAGGAGAAGGCAGGCATGAAATGGGTCTGCATCGATTTGCTTTCACCTCGTTGCTCATGTAAATCAAATACCTGGTGCGGCGTTGTGTGTGGTTCGTGAAGTTTCCACATCTATGGTGTAAAGTTAGCGAAACTGATTCCGGATTCTGGAACTTCCTCAACTTGAAAATTTTGGAAACCCAAATTAATGTTAATCGACAATCCCAAATCAACAACGTCCCGTGTTGCACTTCCTCCCCCTCTCAAAGGAAACCAAAGGGTGCGATGTCGGAAGAGCGGCGGATGCTCGATGCGCTCGTTCGCATGCGACTCCACAGCGCCTCTAGTGACACGAGCGCCACGTATGACGAGACGCCGATGAGTCTCTCCACTACTCTGGCCACTGCGCTCTCGAACCCGTCGCTAGACGACACGCCAGGCCGTCGGAAATCATCGGCGTTGTCGATCTCCCATTTAACCAGCGCGACTCCCGTCCGCACGACCAACAAACCGGCAAATCCACCGCGCACGATCGCCAGTCAGGCTGTGAGGGACATTGCACGTGAGCTGGACGCCGTGGAGGCGAGGCTGAGCGTCTACCGACAGAGCAGAGACGCACCGACGCCGACAGATACCGTGGTGGCCCCAGCGACGCAAGAACCGACGCCAACGACACGAGAGAACGACGTCAACGGAGTCACGACACCTCGTGCAGTAGCAGAGGAAATCACCACGCGCCAGCCACGCACACAGCAGGCGGGGGATGTGGGTAACGAGGTGGAGAACGCACTCGCTACCTGCGACCGTCTCCTTCACCAAGCCAAACGGCAAGGTAAGTCGTTGACATGATGCTTGTATCCTAGAATATACTAATTCCATGTGCTATGCTAACTATCAAGCCTCGGCGGCATCGCTCACGAGGTCGCTACGTGGCTCTGGGTCACGTGGAGTCATCAGCCGCGAGGCCAGTCGCACCAACAATCACTCCAGACGCGGGAAGCAGACGCCGCCACCAGCAACTGTAGACAGAAGTGGAGCCCCATCACCATCACCACCATCATCATCGTCGTCGCCATTGTCATCTTCCTTGATTGAAGACGACAGTGTGCTAGAGTTGGAGGCGACGGCAAGGACGATGCGCGAGCTGGCGGCTGTGAGTGAGCGGGAGATCAAGCGTGACGCCGCGGCGGTGGAGGAGCACAGCCGACTCACTCGCACTGCACAGCTCAAGGAACTACAGCGCAAGTTTGAGTTGAAGAAGAAGATGGCGCTGCTCCAGCTTCGAGAAGAATGCGAGGCTGAAACAAGGACTCAGATCAAGCAAGCGGTCGCCGCGCACGAGCATGCACATACGGAAGCTATTAAATGCGTACAAGACCAGCTACTGAAAGAGCGAGACCACATCTTGAACCAGCTTCTTATGAAGCACCAGGCAGAAACGGAGGACCACGTCAGCCGTGTCCACGTTCGCATACAGAGCGAGACGCTCACACGCAAGCAGCAGTTGGAGCTCCAGCTCAAGCAAGATCTTGAGGGCCAACTCAAGCAGTTGGACGAGGACGCCGCGGCCGAGCTGCGTCGGTTTGAGCAGAAGAAGCGCCTCGAACTCGAGAGCGAAGTGCTCACACGCCGGGAGCACCTGGCGTCGGCGAGTCTCAAGGCGCAGGAGACCAAGACGAACGAGCTCAAGCGCCAATTGCAGAATGAGTACACAACCAACGAACAGGAAGAGCTGACAAAGCTGCAAAAGGCGCTAGCGTTCGGTGCACAAGCTCAGGTGCAGCAGCTACGTCGCCACTTGGAGTCGGCACACGAGAAAAAGCTAGCAGGCATGCGTGCCGAGGCGGCGTTGGCGCTCGAAGATAAGCTCACAGATCTCAAGCAGGTACTGACCTTAGCGCATTCCCAAGAGTCGGCCAAGGTCGAGAAGGAGTTGGCGCAGCGCCATCGTGTTCGTGTGTCCGATCTCCACGAAGAGTTGGAGGCGAGCCAACGTGAACTGATCGAGCAACTCACGGCGCAGGCCGACGCGATCTTGCAGACAGAGCTCGCTGCGCAGCGCGAAACGTTGGTCGCCCAGAACAGCAGCACGCTCAAGGCCCTTCGGGAGACGCTGGCGCGAGACCAACTCGTCAAGCTACGCCAGTTGGAGACGGAGATGAACGCTCAGTGTGAAGACGCGTTGAACCTACTGCGACAGCAAGAGGTAGCACGTCACCACTGTGAGCTCGAGACCAAGCTTGACCGTCTGCAGCACAACAAGAAACGACTACTGCACGAAGCCATGCTGCTACTCACGACGGACGGCGGGCGTCCCCAATCGAGTGAATCGACTGTCAAGCTCCGCCTTCTGGCCCAGCACTTGCCACAGGAGTTGCAAGCGGTAGTGGGGAGGCTGGCGACCGACTTTGAGGAGCTCGTGGCAGAACAGCATGTGCTGGTGGACAAGATCGGTGACGCCATGGGGTTGTATTTGTCGTTCAAGCGACAATGCACCACGATGGAGCGGGAGATGAACGAGCTGCGCAAGACGGTCGAGAAGCTGCACACGCAACTACAGGCCAAAGACACACTCGCCAAGCGATTGTACGATGCCAACGCTGCACTGCTCAAGAAGCTTGGGCTGGATCAGCCGCAGGCATAACTTGGGTTGAACCGGCCGACTATTTTTGCCACCAACCAGTTGGCCGTCAACAGCAACACGTTGATTGAGCAAAGAGTCCTCGTTTCAACCCCTCAGTCACGTGCGATGGAAGGCTCGAGCCCACTACCGCGTTTGCCATCAGCGAATGCACCGACCACGTCAGTGTCGGCGCCGATAGTGGCCAGTGCGCGTCGATATACAGCGATCAAGTCTTCCCGAGCTGCACTTCCACGGAGCGCTGGTGTCATGTCGCCACACAGACGCAGTATGCCGTTGACGATGTCCCCACAACCCATGCCAGAGCCCAAGCCAGCATCGACAGTCGCAACCGATCCTCAGTGCGAACAGCTCTGGCAGACGCTTCTGGGCGAGAATGAGCAGTTGCGACTGCAGGTGGCGATGCTACAGGGGAAACTGGTAGAGAAGATGCGGAGCCACGCCAAAGTGTTGGTGGGAGGCGGCCAGTTCCGCGGCGTGGCAGGAGCACTCGGTAAACGGCCCCCGTCATCACCGACTGCTGTTTCGACTCCCACGGTTGGTACTCAAGGCTGTGCCAGTTGTTCAACGCTGCGGGCGACGCTGAGGCAGCACACAGAGGCGCAGCACGCCGCGATCGAGGCGATGCAGCAGCAGACCCAAACGCAGCTACTCAAGGCTCAGGATTCATGGGAATCTGCGTTACGGCAGCGCGAAGAGGACCTCGATCGGTGTCTGCAGGAAGAAAGACAGCGTGCTGTGGCTACGGCGGCTCACCATGAGTTGATTGTGGAAAGAATGCGAGAAGAGTTGGCGTCTGCGACGAACCGGATCGAGCAGCTTCAAGAAGAGCAAGGACGCATGGAATCAGTACCACCGACCCACCAGCTCCTCGTACCAGCACCAAGTGATGTGTTGGGGCCACCGCCATCCAGCGTACTCCACAGCGTTGGTACCAAATGTGACGACGGTAGCCACCGCCAGCTTGTGTTGCCAGCATCCGCCCTCATCGACGCCCAGCGACGACTGCAGGAGACGTGTACAGCTCACCAGGACCTGCGTGCTGCTCATGAAACACTGATGTTCGACCGTCAACGCTTCCAGCGTCAACTCAAAGTGATAGAAGAGCAACGCGATAAACACCAACGCGAGTGGAGCCAGCGCCTCTCGGATGCACACGAGGCTGCCTCGAGTGGAAGTGCTACACTGAAGCAGCAAATGGATAAGCAAATCGATGCACTTCGACGGCAGCTTGGGATCAAAGAAGACGAGCTCGAAAAACTCCACAGAGAGTCGCAGGTGGCACAGGAACAAGAGGAGATACAGCGGCAGGCGCTCGCTGCCGATCTTGTGGCCGTCAGATCTCAGCTGCAGCAAGTTCAAATAGAAGCAGTCGTACTCAAGCGTCAAGTGGAAGAGCTGGAATCTCAAGTTCGCACAAGCCAACAACGAGTCGCCACTCTCCAACATGAGCTCGAGTCCACTACCAAAGCAAATGATCAGCTGACTCTGACGATAGCTGCAAACGCCGAAGATGTGGCCAGGCAGCTGGAGCATTGTCGACGCAGTGAACAGGACGCCGACGAGTTACGACGCTCACTGGATGCCTCACTCGTGCAGATCCAAGTGCTGAGATCTCTGGTGGATGACCGTCAACGGATGATAGAGGCAGCTGAAGCCCACACCGCTGCGCAGGACCAACTCCAGCGTCGAATGCACACAGCTCACGTGTCGGCGCTCGAGCGAGCGCTGCAATCGTCGGTGCGGCTCTGCGTGGTCGCGCCAACGGTGAACGTGCACTTGTCACCGATTACATCGTCCACTTCTGTCGTCACGTGCAAGTCGCCGCTGCCACAGAAGCAGCTACGTGACGTGGTCGAACGCGACGTACTGCCGCTGTTTGCAACCGTTTTCGTCCAGCAACATGAGCGTGTGGGGCCGCAAGGTAGCGCTATGGACGTCTGGCTACAGACACTGTTGAAAGATATGCAAGAAAGCCTGGCGTCGCATTTACACAAGCTCTACGCCTCGACCACCGCATCGTCCTAGAAGGGTGAGCTCAGGTGGTCTCGCAGAAGTCGCTCGAAGCGCTGGACGACGTCGTGCGGTTGCTGCGGCTCCAGCGCGAGTGCGACGAGTCGTTCCAGATCGCTGTGGACGTCGAGGTCGTCGCGACACATGAGTGCCGCGATCGCGGCAGCCGTCATGTCAAACTCGAGCACGCAGACTTGAAGAAGGCACGTGCAGACGGCGAGTGTGAGCCACGCCTCTGGTTCAATGGACTGGACGGATGTATCAAGCAAGGACGAGAGTCGCTGGACGTCGTCATCGCCATTGAAAGCAGCGATGGTATCGCGCATCTCGTCGTTGAATGGAACATCAGCCTGTGGCCAGTCGCGCCATTGGAAGCACGTCTCACTGAGCTGCGTGATTACCGGTAGACATGCCCCGTGATCGATTGGTACGATCTCGTAAGACGGTGCAGACCCAGCAGAGGAGGATGACGAGGAAGAAGAAACTGCAGACCGTCGACGTTGGCGTGAGGTGTTGGTGACGAGGACGTTGCCGCCGTGGCGGTCCTGGTTGGCCAGCCTGATGTCGAGAATCGCCATCGCGTGGACGTGGCTGACCGAGAGCATGCGCTCGGCCACGTCGTCGGCAGCGCAGTCGTGGGGCACGTAGACCTGGAGGGATCCGATCTTGACCGGGTGTTGATTGGAAGCGCGAGTACGCGTGAAGAAGACTGGGTGGCTGGCGTGGACGATCGCGGTGGCTGGGACGAGCGTGAGTAGATTGGTGCCCGGTAGATCGCGGTGGAGTACGTGAGCCAGGACCTCACGGATGGCGCCACCGCCAGGCGCGATGCCAGGACGGATCCAGGTGGCACTGCTGGTGTGGCTGGGACGATGGGCCTTGGGGTTGTTGGCGGCGAATGGCTCCTCATCTGCTGGTTTGAAAACGCCGACGATACGCTGGGTCTTCGAGCGCAGGTAGTAGACGCCTCCGACGCCGTCGTCTACGGCGACTGGCGCCACACGTGACTGGAAACCGAGCTGGATCTCGTGGATGGCAGCATCGATTTCGGGTGAGTATGGGCCAAGCAAATGAATCGAGCCCCTGTTTCACAGCGTGTACCCAGTACGGTTAGCCTACGCTCATTGGCACGGAGGAGAGCGTCAGTCACCTACAGAGCTGTCGGGGTGGACGTGGCCTGCGGATCCCGTGGGGGTTTTGCGGTGGAGACACATCGATACGCCTCTCGCTGGGGACGAGCAGCCTTCTCCGGTGCATTCGGTGTCACCACGTGGGGTACAAGCTGGCCGACCACGATCGTGTGCCGTCGACTCGGGCCAAGCGATGACGGCTTGGTGAACGAGCGACGCCTGGACTGCTCTACTGATGGTGAGCCTGTTGCGACGCACACGACCATTGCTCACGTCTCGGCTCGATCCGTGGTGATGATGAAGATAATGATGATGGGGATGATCAGGTCCGTGCTGGTGCTGGTGCAAGCTCCAGTCGTGTCGCTAGTGTCGTGTGTTGTTGCGGTGG
>JAADXF010000554.1:0-15791 GCA_023337575.1 Pythium chondricola | reverse complement strand
TGCTGTACAAAATTTGGGGGCCGGGGGCGCCGGCAGTGCTGCGGTGGAGCGGCGCATGTGGTGCGGATCAGCCCATTTGGGTGCCCATGTGTGGCATACATTTCCGTCCGATTCGTATTTTACCGCGTGCGCAGTTTTTTGTTGACATACTTTCCACTCTTCTAACCCCTCCATTTTGGAATAAATCTCTAGCATTCATGCGCTTCTCCCAATCGCTTTCTTTTCGCATGGTATTTCTTCAAAAGAAAGTGAAAAACTTCCTGACGTAAAATGGATTCGTTTTTTGGATGATCCAAAGCGTTCCATTATTGCTATTACTTTTGCTGTCATGACTCAAACACTCACTAAACTGTACTGAAAAGTCATCACACATACAAGCTGGGAATACGCAGCAACTTTATTATACATAGAGGGTCGTCCTGAGTAAAAAAGTAAACAAATCAGCCATGAATCCATAATGAAACCTTCGAGATGATTTCTCAAAACGTACGCGTGGAAGAAACACCAACCTACATTAATTCAACACCGAACAGGTTTCACACAATTTTGATATCCATATTTTGCCAACTGTAGATTGACATGGTAAAATTTACACCAGCATAATTAGGATTTTTGTTTGATGATGTACGCACAGAAACGCAGAAGAGAAAATACTCCGTTTACATTAATCGTTGTACAAGCACAATTACATCAGAACTGGGACGGTGCCGACTCGTTCTGTCTACATAGAACACAAATTCAGAAGCGTTGTGTTATTGGAATATGGCAACAGAAAATGGTTCGCCAATTTTTACTTGTTTTTCTATTGGATGATTCTTGTACGGTTTACTCGTGACGGTTCAACCAAGCATGCAGGGAATTTGGAGTAGTATTCACAATACTGTGTAGAGCTCATCATGAGAGTATGAAAATTATCACAAAACCCAAATATATTGAAGTCTGACACAGCGTGTTTTGTTCTTGGGTGTATACTAAGGACAAGTCAAATTGCCACGTTCACTCATATGCCACAGTGTTGATGACTTTATGGGGTCCTGAGAGCCATGAAATAACTGAAAACGGCTCCAAAGGCATGAAGGCATTTGTTCTTTTTTATGCTGCATAGATACAGTTACAACCACATGCCCTCTTTTTTTTTTTTTTTTTTGATCGGTGTTCGAATCTGTCGTCCGAGTTTCGATTTGTCATGGCCAGGGCACATACTAAAACTAAGATGATTTCGATGTTTTTTGTCAACCACTCACAAGTGATTTGTCCCAACTTTGCTCTATTGTGGCACTAGCCAAATGAAATATTTACATATATGCGCTAAATTATCAGTCGAATTCGTTCTTTGTCGCCTGCTGCTTGAATCAAGTGCTCTCTTGTCGGCAGAGGGACGTACTCCGTTTCGGTCACCCAGCGGCTATCTCTGAGGACAGCTTTCTCGCGCTTGTACACCACAGGGACGGCAAGCAGTAACTCTAGTGCTGGCTTGAACATATCGTCGCGGAACATAGCAATCACCATGATCCAGCTGTGCACCCGACGTCGGTCCCAAACTCGCGCCAAGAGCTGCTCTTCAGTACACGGCCCTGAGTCGATGAGTACCAGTAGCACGGTCTACGATACAGGAAGATGGATCAGAATGAGACGCTCGGCGATTTTTTCACGAGAGAACGTACCTGTGGGATAACTCCAACACAACGGATTCGGTGCACGTAGTCGTGATGGAAGTAGTCAGCAGCGATTGTGGTCACATACTCGTATCTGAGCCTCGGTAGCTTCTCCCCCACGGTGAACGTGAGCGACTCATCCGAGATATCTCGCTGGAACTTGAGAATGGCTCTTCGTAGAACGGTGACGACAGGTTCCAGCTCACACTGACCGTATTTCTGGGCTTTTTGTGCTGCCAACTGGACAACTTTGGGGGCAAGCACATCTTCAAGAGACAATGGGGGACTCGTTGATGAGACCGCCTCGGCTAGGATCGCTTCCACGTGAGTAGCGAGCGTCGTGAACGTATATCGAGGGATTTGGAGAATGTACTTGTCGAAGACTGCCGAGTCGAAACCTCCAAACGAGGAGCTGAAGCGTCGAATAGTTTTCCCCTCGTGACCAATCACTGGAAACCGCACACGTTAGGTTGTTGCTTATGGTTCGCAGTGAGCAAAATTTAAGTAGGACATACCGATAAGCTTGAGCCGTCGAAAGCGTACAAGAGCGTTCAGAAAGCTCAAGAGCTGCTCGAGTGTCCCTAGCTTGCTGGCCTTCGACGACCGGACGTGGCCATCGACATTCTCCAAGACAACAACGCTTGTGTGGCGTTAGTCACGTGCCACCATTCGCAGTTCAAGAGTCTACTTACATCTTCGATGCTGAGTGGACTGACGGCAGAAATTCTTCATGGTCCACAATCTCTTGCACGCGACGCCACGGCGGGAGCTTCGATAACCCACACAGTCGAGCGCGGATAGAGAGATAGAGGTCACTACACGACGAGTAGAAGTCGCAGTTGAAGTGAAACACGTCGTAGCTAGGCGTCCCCAAGGCATCAAGGCGCGGGGCATCTGTGACGATTCTCTGAATAAGCGTGCGAATGATAGGCAGCGTCGTCGACGAAGATGATCCGACCACAAACAAACCTTGAGCACACTTCTCAGCCTGGAGGTATCGCAAGAGTGCCCGGTGTTCAGTGTCACGACCAATGTCGAATCGATCATGGAGGTACCGGAGCATCCATACGACCGCTTGACGAAGCGTTGCAATTGAAGGGTTGCCCGTTGTCGCGCCGTAGCTCTCTTCGCATTTGAGCTCGAGTAGATCTGCAACTCTCACATTGTAATGACGCGTGGTCGCTTGGTGATCAGCGCGCTCTTCCTTGATCGGTGGTCGGTCAGGTACTTCGGCCGCTACGGGGAGGTGACAGTCCACAGTAACAGTGCCGTTCGATAGTCGAGGCTTCTTGATGGATCGATTGTCGTCGTTATCAGTGCTTTGCACCGCTACCACGGGCTTGGTCTGAAGCACTCTCGTGTCGCCTCCTTCTTTCTTGATCAGTGACGCAGTGGGCAATTGTGGATGCGCAAGGTGTGCGGGGGCGATGGATGCACGTGCTGCCGTTGCTGGGAGACTGCACTGCTCTTGGTGGGATGAAACATGCATGCTTGTGCGTGGCAGCGCGCGTGCCAAACCCAACGCTTGTCCGATCACCACGAAGTTGCGCGGCTTCGTCGTCGCCTGCTGCTTGAAATCCATGACGGACTCGCAGTGGTGTTTTCACTTGTGTTTGCGCGCCTGTGGCTCTGGTTTCCGACTGAGCAGACAGTCCAAGCGATTTGGCGCGCGCGGCAAAACTCCCGCGCTCCTCTGTCCTCGCTCGACGAGCGGCGGTGGCAGTGGCAGGCAGCTCGTACACCGCACACATCAACAAGAGGCCTTTTATGCGCGTCGGTGGCACATCGATCAACCGCTGCATTGAGAGGGTTTGTCGATTCGCAATGTTAAGCAAAACGTGAGGAAACGAAGAAGGCCAAGGATGCTACGGCGGGTGTGACAGCTCCAGCTTGAGTGCGACCACGACGCAGTGACGGACACTGCACAATCGCGTGCGTTCACGGCACACGACGCTGTGCATCGCGTCGGTGGCGGCCAAAGTATCATCACTTTGCACATGGTGAGTCTCAATCTCAAGCATCGATGCGAGCGATGCTATTGCTGCGTTAGCGTTGATCTCATGAAAGTGGTTGCATGCACTCTAGCAGTGGATGGACAGACACAGTGCTTTCATGTCAAATCACTGAAGTTTCGCGGTCCAGTGGCATGATGATGGAGCTCCAATCATTCAGATGATCTCACCTCCTGCATCGGTGGACCGAAGACAAGGATCACCGACGCAGCCGCCATTGCACGGACGACTGGATCGCTCGATACAAGCTACTGCATCTATCTTGCTTGATGTTGCTTCACGAGCACCAGTAAGAAAGCTTAGCGGTTGAGCTGAAATGCGCAGCCACGATTTCTATAAGTACGGGATTGATTCAAGGTGCGGGTGAGCTATTTCCGTTCCATCCCGATCAGGCGTATGGCCATTACGTTGACTCTTGCGTGCCTTGCAGTCACAGGAGCCGCTGCAGGACCACCATGAGCGGCCCAAGCAGCAGCATCCGCACGCACCAGCCGCCGGTGCCCAAGCCCCGCGTGTTTCCCTCCGAGATGAGTGCGATCCCACTGAGTCCGTCGCGGCTCGAGAGCCCCATGTTCAAGGAGCGTGTGGCCACGCTCATGCAACAGGGCGACTTCTACGCCAAGCGCCTCGATATGGAGCGGCGCCGCAGCCAGGAGCTGGAGCTGTGCTTGTTGCGCATCCGCGAGCTACACTTGGAGACCAAGAAGCGGCTGTGCAGCATCGCCAACGCGCAGAGCTCGAGCGCGACGGCCGAAGTCAAGTCGGTACGCACGCTCGAGAATCGACTCGACAAGGTGCTCACGCGCTACGACGAAATTGTGCGTGTACATTGTGCATCCATACACGAAGAGCCGAGAACAGTCCTAACGAATGATTTCTGACAATGACACAGCGGAATGGCAACAAGAAGCTTCGCGACGAGATCCAGTCGCTTCGCCGCGAAAAGGTCCAGCAGCAAGCGATCCAGGAAAAGCTCGAGCGCGAGACGTATCACAAGCAGAACGAGGTCTCCAAAGTGACGGTGGCGACGCAGAGCGCGTTCGACGCCCGCGACCGCGCGAACCGCCAGACCGACACGTTGCGCGGGCAGGTCGCAGACGAGGACGAGAATTTTGAGGCTGGGTGGCTGGAGAAGAAGATGCTGCTGGACCAAGACTGTGCCGGCATCCGCGACATCCCTCGCTTGCGCACGCCCAAGCTGAGTCCAACGGGCAAGAACCCTCGTGCGCGGTTGCTGGCAGGGGAGCTGGGCGGGCCAGGCAGTCTGGGGTTCTCGCTCTTGTCCACGCCTGATGTCAAAGTGCGTGACGAGACACTCAAGAATGTGTGGTTGATCAACGAGAAGGAGAGCGATCTGCGTCGCCAGAGCGAGCGGCTCAAGGTCGCCGAGGACGGGCTGAGCAAGATCAAGAAGAAGACGGGTGTCGCAGATGCCACTGAGCTGGCGCAGGCGCTGCTCTCAGCGGAGGAGAAGAACTTTTCGCTGTTCAACTTGATCAACGACCTCAACACGGAGATGGAGGCGATCGAGATCGAGAACAACGAGCTCGAGCAGCTCATTCTCGCGTGCAAGGGCACCGGCACGAGCAGCGACGAGTACCGCGCGCAGCTCAAGCAGCAGCTCGAGGACCAGATCGAAAACTCCAAGCAAAAAGTCGCCTACTTTGAGCAGCGCCAGAGCGAGTCGGCCGAGGCCATGGACGCCATGAAGACCGGCGCGCTCAACATCTTCCACAAGGCGGGTCACAGCGACGAGGCGTTCGCACAGCAGCTCGCTTCACACGGCGTGACCGAGGCCAATATGCACAAGCTGCTGGGTGTGATCGAGCAGCGCATCGGGGAGCTCGTCGATATCCACAACATCGCCACGAACGCCCACGTGGCCACCGGCACCGCGTCCAAGCCCGAGACCACCAACGACAGCGCACAGCTCAAGGGCGGCAAGAAACAGCAGCACCAGCAGCAGCACCAGCAGCAAAATCAGCATGCGAACGCGCTGCTGCGGCCGCTGCCGCCGTCCGCGGACGAGTTTGACAACTCGGACTCGGAGGAGACCGAAGACGGCATGCGGCCGTGCAAGATCGCCGAGCTCCAGGAGAAGACGGCAGCGCTGGTGGGGCGACGGAAAGAGAAGCCATCGCGTCCAGCGAAGAAGTAGCGACAGCCTTCTTTTCTCCCCCTTTTTTTTCTTCTTTAGCATGGATTTCGAATATGGATATTATTTTCGTGTTCAGCCATCATACAAAGTATGTACAGGAGTAAATAGACGCACGATGGCGTTCGTGGCTGAGTGGTCCTAGTGTACAGTCGGAGGCGGTAGAGTCAAAAATGAGGGTCGCTCGGCTACGGTTTGTCAGTGACAGCGGTGCGGGACTCGACGATCGCGGCAGTGAGCGGCACCTCGGTCTTGACGAAGCGCCCCTTGACGCGAGGCCGAGCGTTGGCGAGCGTCTTGCGCACGCCATAGCGCACCTTGTTCTGTGAGAGCCGTCGTGCACGCTTTGCCATGTACTTTTCCAGAAGCTGCTGCCGCGCACGCGGCGTGTACATGCCGATACGCTTCATTGGCGACGACATACTGTTGACAGCATCCAAGTTGAGCGGCGTCAAGACGCCTGGAACGTTGTGGACACTAAGCACAAGGCGAGGCAAACGTAAGTACATGAAGAATGGACCAACAGCGGTGGGGGCAACACGATAGTACCTCGTGGGGCTGACTTCTTCCAGGCTCTTGCGCAACGGTATCCCGTCGTGCTCTTCATCGGACGACGCGTAAGACGAAGATGATGATGAGTGTGCATCATCGTGTACGCTGGTGAATGCGCGGTCGTGGCGAAAGGTAGCGGCGGTGGGTGACTCGCGGGTGGTGCTGTATTCCAGTCGTGCGTCCTCAGATGAACGCTGCCACTCGAGTACGACGCTCAAGAAGAGTTCCTGAGAGCTGAGGCGTGCGCGGGACATCTATACACGACAATGGGAAAAATAGTGTCAGTGAATGTGATGATGGCGTACGGGAACAATGGAAAACGCGCCGACCTTCAGTGAGCGATCGGGCGCAGCGCTTGCGGCATCGCGCTCGTGGAGGCGACCGAGAAGGTTGAGCAGAGCGTCGCGCGGCGCGGGCAGGTCACGCAGCAGTCGCTGAGCGTCGTCGTCCATCGAAACAGAGGAGCTCTTGACGGCGAGGAGCTCCTCGGGCCCACGGAGATCGCTGAGCGCGCGCTTGCGAGAGAGCAGCATCGATGCGCGTTGAGAAGTATGCAGGTAGGTACTGAGCGGTGGCGAGGCGTTGGCAAACGTGTTTGCATGTACAGTATGCGTCGTTTGGAGGGATGGATGGGTTGGCGAATGCGAGTCAATCAATGTTACTTGTTCCGCTATTGTTCGGGGCATCCATTCACACGCCCTTTCAGCGTGGAATGGGTTCTCTCCTCATAAAACCTCACGAGGTTTATTGCATGGGGAACCACGCGTGTTGAAAAACCTCGGGCATTCGCAAACAACCGCAACTTGCAGTTGAGTAGGTTTATTTTTGGCGACCACACATTGCTGGTCTGAACCGCAACCTTTGAGGATCGCCCAAAGTGTGTGGCTGCTGACTCTTTGATGGTTGAAAGGCATCGATGATTGGTCAAAAATGCATCGACAACTGCCCACTTTGAGGGCTTGCGGTCCTGAGACCAACTGCCGGATGGCCAGCGAAACCGGACTGGTCACCGAACATACGTGTCAAATCCGGCAGTAATGCGCAGCTTCTGTCGCTCAGCCCATTGATTTCTTTTCTCACGGGGTGTGCCGAGCGAAGCTGTGCCGCTCGATTCGCGATCATCAGGATCACAGTCAACAGGATCATTCTCGAAAGAGTGACATTGAGGGCACTATGATGGATGGTGCCGCATCATGTACTATACGTTGGCTAATTCACAGACGTGCTGACTTGTGGGTGCAACATCCAAGAGGTTCGTTCATTTGAAGAAAGTATGCAGATGACAGTCGATACAATCAACTACTAGAAAATATATGATTGAGGAGTATTCTTTACCAACGAGTTGGCGCCCGTCTGGTGCATAGCCGCATCATCACTGACGTGCATCACACAACCACACAACAACAGTGACGGATTCCGAAGTTCGGAATCCTTGCCGCCAGTTTGGATTCCGAACTGGCGGCAAAATCCTGTGACGGCCGCGACGTATCCTAAAATGACCCTGTCTTGGATTCGTCCCTATTTTAATTTAGTTAAAACTGGTGCTACAGTCCACGCGACGCGCTCTCTTCTCGAGGTGCGTACTCATCCTCTCCTACCCCGCAAGATGCGTGTCGCCCTCGCGGCATTCAGCGCCGCCAAAGTACTGGTGATCAACTCGTGCGACAAGGAGTTTGAGCTCTCGCACTTGGGCGTCATCTACATCGTGAACACTCTCGTGCCTGGCGGTGCCATGACCGTTGATATTGGTATCGGCAGTCCGTCGCATCTCTTCAAAGCCGGGCGAAGCCCGTAGGCAACGTGTAAGGCTCGACATTTATACGGACATGCTGAACCCAGACTCTAACCGGGTGCATTGTAGTGGCGGAAGTCACGCCCAAACCGGACAGAGTCTACTATGATATCAGTATCATCCCGACAGGTCTTACTGCTAATTCAGGGGTAAGAGACTCGAATGCAGCCTGCACTCCGCACTGTGCACTGACGATCCAGCTCATATGTAGCCTGGGAATTGTGCCAGCTTTGATGAATGCAAGCGCGTGACGCAAGGCACCGGTTTCAATATGCCGATGCAGATTACGGTTCAAAATGGAGGATGCCCGACGATCACGTGCATGGCAGATGGATGCCCTGAGGTGTACCTCTTCCCGGACGACACGAAGACAAACTGCTGTCTTGGACGTGTGGATCTGACTGTGACGTTCTGTCCTAGGGGTCCAGGCAAACCAACAACGCCCCCGCCTGCTACGACACCACCACGGACAGTAAACGAGAGTTCTCTTCTCGATCTCAGCCGCGGTGTCTGACGGTAACGGCTCCACTGATAGTCAGGACAATGCGTTCATCGAGGAACGCGGTCTCGATGTCGACGCCGATGCCAACACCACGACGACGACCGAGTCACCAGCGACCACGACACCAGCACCAACGGCTATTGATGCGCCACAGCAAGAAGCGCATGAGGCGACGAATAAGAGCTCGACGGAAAACAGCAATGGGCCAGAAGTTTACATCCTGTTGAGCGTCGGAGGTGCGGCGATGGTCGCCGGCGCAGCCATTTTCGTGCTGCGCCGGAAGAAGATGGCTATCGATGCGCTCGAGGAGAAGACCCCTCGCCCCACAACCACGGTCGCAAGCCATTCATTCATTCTCTCGACGCAACGCGACGCCAGCGTGCTCTGAGTTTCGCCTCTTTGTTTGCCATTTTCACACGTCACAGAGATATTGTCGAAATATACTGTTTCAAGTGAGTGTTTTGAATTGTGAGTCTGCAATTCATTCATTCAATTCGAATCAGAGGCTCAGATTCTGATCCGCTGAGCCTGGGTCTGAGCCTCTGTGTGAACCAACCAAATCAATCGTTGGCTTGACGGAGCTATCGAAAGAGCAACTTCCACAACTTGCCGCCGTCGTCGCAGAACTCACCCCGCCACCGCGACCATGCGCATCTACACGTGCTACTTCTGCTCGAGCCCCGTGTACCCTGGCCACGGCATCACATTCGTGCGCAACGACAGCAAGATCTTCCGTTTCTGCCGGTCGAAATGCCACAAGAACTTTAACCGCAAGCGCAACCCGCGCAAGGTCAAGTGGACCAAGGCCTTCCGTAAGGCCGCCGGCAAGGAAATGGCGCTCGACACCACGTTCGACTTCGAGAAGCAGCGCCACCGTGCCGTCAAGTACGACCGTGAGCTCATGGGCGCCACGATCCACGCCATAGAGCGCGTGCAGCAGATCAAGGAGAAGCGTGAGGCACAGTTCTACAAGAACCGCATGAAGGCGAGCAAGGGCTTGCAGAAGCAGCGCGATCTCAAGGAGCTCGAGCAGAACATCGAGCTCATCGAGCCAGCCGCCGCCGCTCTCAAGGACAAGGCTCAGCTCAACGCTGCGTCGTCGATGGAGAAGGATGCCGCTCACGAAAACGGCGCCTCGTCGATGGTACTCGACCAGTAACTTAAGCAGCTCGCCCATGTCTCGGCACACAATTTTTCGCAACTCCTTTGCATTCAAGTACACTGATTTTTTTTTGATGCATTAACTCCATCGGTATAATAGGTCGAACACCTTGAACAACTTATGCCCACCACAACACGCTCCTCAAATGGCAACAGCGTCACGTGGTTTCTCTCATGTTGGATCTCGGAGTGCTAGCGTTGTTTCGTATTGAGGGTCCAGCACGGAGACTCCCGCATGTAAATTTCATGACCATGTCAGGCAGGCTTAGCCAATGCAAGCACTTCAGGATCCTGCATGCTGGGAGGGCAGCAGTACTTCACGTTTAGGTAATAATACTGACGGTACAGGAATACTACGTAGTATTATTAATATCCAGTATTACTCCGGTAGTACTTCGAAGTATATCCGATACTACTACACTATTATACGTGCACACCCACTTCTTCATCGCCACGTCAAGACACGAGTTGTGCCTTTCAGTGGGCGCGGGAGTGCGCAACAACAGTGAGTCACGCGAGGCACAATTATCTGTGCGATTCAAAAACATCTCTGTGTATTTATCATTGTGTACGTGCTAGAGTACCCTTCGGAAAGATACTAAAGGCAACAGTACTAATAGTGGCTACATGCAGAGGAATGGGTACAGTAACCACGGCACCGATTGAAAAAAAAATGTTTTTCTCTTTTTCTCCATGTAGACGACGTGGGTTGGAAGTGAGCGACAACGGTGGGTTTTCTAAGTGTCAGTGGTCGCACCTTACAGCGCGAACGCGAACGTGGCCACGGCGACGGCAGCGACCGACGCGAGACCGGCGCGCGCGAGCGGCGCGGCCGGAGAGTCGGGGTTGGTGCCGTCCTGGTTGCCGTTGGCGCCCGTGACGTCGCTGAGGCGCGAGCCCGACGACAGTTCGCTGTCCGTACGGGGGGTTGGCGCCTTGTCAAGCTTGGGGAACGTGAAGCTGGCGTCGGTCTTGCAGTTGCCACCGGCCGCCGTGCACGGGAAGCAGAGCTGCGAGAAACCACGGCGCTCGCAGCCGTTGCCGCTGTTGCAGTCTGGCACGGTCTGGTAGCACGGCGGGTTGAGCTGCGCGAGATTGGCCGGGTTGGGCAGATCCTTGAAGTGCTTGAGGTCATCGTTGGATACCTGAGTGGACACGAACGAGCCGTTGAGCATGGCGAGGTACATATCAACGACCTTGGCGGCGCGCCCGGCGTTGGCGTCGATGTCCTTGGGATCCTCCCAGAACGGGAGGCCCTCCGTCATCTCACCCGTGCGGTCATCACCGGCAAACTCAATGTGCTTGGAGTCGGCCTCGCACCACGAGGTAAAGTTGCCGTACGCGTTGCCGTCGTCGTCGGTGAGCGACGTGATGCCCACGACGTCATCGATCGGCACCCAGCCAAGAATGTCGTATGCGAACGTGCACTCAATTCCGTCCGGCGCCTTGCCCATGTCACACAGACCCTTGCGCGAACCAGTACGGCACGTGTCGTCCATCTCCGGTTTGTCGCCCCACTTCTTCAATGGGCACGTGTGCGGGAACGAGAACCAGTAGTTGTCTGGGTACGGCGCACGCACGTCGTTGTTCTTGAGGCCAGCGCCGATGAACGGACCAACGTTCGGGTAGTCATCTTGGCCGTTAAACATCATGCACTCGGGTGGGAACTCGGTGCCCGAGAGCGGTGTGCACTGGCCGCTGTCCATCGGCATCATTGGGCCGTACTCACGCACGTTCCAGGTATCCTGGAACTGCGCGATGGTCTCGTTGGTCTGCGCGATGAGGATCTCGTAGAAAACGACCCAGTTCATGTCGTTCTTGCGCTTGCAGCGGTCCTCCTTGGAGCGCGAGTTCTCGTTGATGCCTTCGGCCTGCACGTACATGAGCGCGCCCTCCACGGACGCCGTGTTGACCGTGTCGAGCGCCGCCATGTAGCCGGCCTCGAGGTCGCCCTTGCCGTAGATGGACACGAAGCGGTCCTTCATGAGCTCGGGCTTGTCGCTCTGGACACGTGCCTGCACGACACGCACGACTGGCATCTGGTACGCGAAGCCGCTGGCCTTTTGCTCGAGCGAGTCAAGCGGTGACTCGCCGGCCTCGGTGTTTTGTGGGCCAGACGCCGTGGTCGATGGCTTGCTCGTGGTCGATGGCTTGCTCGTGGAAGACGGCGCCTCCGTTGGCGACGATGGCTCATCCGTGAGGGACGATTCCGTGTCTGGTGATTCCGTGAGGGGCGATTCCGTATCGGGCGCTTCGGTCACTGGCGCGTCCGTTTCAGGCGCGACGGTGCCGGCGTTCGTCTGCGCGTAGACCGCCGTGGCCGCGGCAGCGAGGAGGATGGTGGCGAGCTTCATGGTGTCTAGATTCACTCTGTCGTCGGCGTCGGCGTGTTGGCGAAAGCGAGAATGGTTTGCTCCACGAAGAGAGCCGGCCCCGAGGCAGAGGCGGAGGAAGAGGAGGAGGAGGAAAAAAGCGGAAGGACGATGGAATGACGAGGGAGGAGGGGAGGGGAGGGGGGGGACCGCTCCACTTGGCGTGCGGAAGAGAGCGAGAGAGAGCGAAAGGGACCAACAACAGCAACGACAACGGTAACAAGTGTGAGGAAGAGCAGAGGAGGAGCACGAGGGGACGAGGAACGCCATAAGCAAGAGCGTTAGACGCGCCCCCCAACCGCGACCGGGCCAATCGAGAGCCAGATGGACACGCCAACGCCACGACAGATAAGGGGTAGGGATGTCACAACACAGGTGGCAATCAAGTGTGAGTGTCGCGGTTAAAACATGTACTGAATTTATGATATCCCCCTGTAAGTTGGGATGGCATGACAATGTAAAGATTTGCTTACAACGATGCGAATGTAGCCACCGCGGCGACGGCAAATGCCGCAACCGCCAGCTCCACGCTGGACGCGCCGGCGGTCGTGCCTGGAGATGGCGCCACGGTGTTCTCCGTACCATTGATCGTGCCGGTCGCGCCGAGATCCTTGTTCGGGATGGACGTCTGTGCCTCTGGCGGCAACTCCGACTTTGCCTTCTCCAGCGTCGGGAACGTGAACGATGGGTCCGTCAGACAGCCATTCTCCGGGTTCGCGCACGGCTTGCAGAGCTGCGAGAAACCCTTGCGCACACAACCGTTGCCCGAGTTACACTTTGGTACAGACTTGTAGCATGGCGGGTTGATCTTGGCGAGGTTGGCCGGGTCCGGCAGCTCCTTGAAGTGCTTCAGGTCCATAGGATCGATCAGCTCCGACACAAACTCACCAGCGGTGATCTTTTGGTACAGATTCACGACCTTGGCGGCGCGTTCGGCGTTCTTAAGTGGGACGTTTGGCTCCTTCCAGAACGGAAGGCCCTTGACCATCGAGTTATCCGAGCCGCGCTGGAACTCAATGTTGCTGCTACCCGACTCGCACCACTCGGCAAAGTCCTTGTAGTACTTGCCGTTGCTATCCTGCATACTCGTGATACCGACGACATCGTCGATCGGTACCCAGCCAATGATGTCGTACGCGAAGGTGCACTTGACTCCGTCGGGAGCGACGTTGATGTCACACAGACCCTGGCGTGAGTCCTTGCGGCAAGCATCATCCGCAGGCTCCTTGTCCGGCCACTTCTTCAGCGGGCACGAGTTCGGGAACGAGAACCAGTAGTTATCCGGGTACGGCGCACGTGGTTCGTTCTGCTTACCACCACCGCCAACGTATGGACCGAGGTTTGGCTGGCCTTCGTCACCGTTGAACTGCAGACACTCTGGTGGGTACGTGTTACCGGAGATCGGGGTGCACATACCGGCATCCATCGGCTGCATCGGACCGTACTCTGGGATGTTCCATCGATCCGAGAACTGCGCGATGGTCTCGTTGGTCTGCGCGATCATGATCTCGTACAGCACGATCCACTTCATGTCGTTCTTGCGACGGCAACGCTCGCTCGCAGCACGCGAGAGCACGTCGATACCTTCCGCCTGCACGAACATGAGCGCACCCTCCACCGACGCCGTGTTGACCGTGTCGAGCGCCGCGCGGTAGCCGAGCTCGTAGTCGCCCTTGCCGTACGTGGACACGAAACGGTCCTTGATGAACACTGGCTGGTCACCCTGCACACGCGCCTGCACGACGCGCACGGCCGGCATGTGGTACTCGTTTCCGTACGTCTCCTGCTTGAGACCTTCGAGCGTCGACTTGCCGCCCGCCGCCGCTGGACCGGAGCCGGTCTTATACGGAGGCATGGTGGCGTCGTCGCCGCTGCCATTGCCACCGCCGATGTTCGAGCCGGGTTCAGGGCCCGAGTCACCATCGCCTGGAGCCACGGTGCCCGCATCTGGAGCTGGCGCGGTGGTCTCTGGCGCAGGGGTATCGTCGGCGCGCACGGCGGCGAGGACGGCGCCGGTCGCGAGCAGCACACTCGAGATGATCTTCATCTTGCTTTTCTCTATCAACTGTCTTGTACCACGAAGGTTGGCGAATGAGGAGCTGAAGTGGACGCCAACAAGACGGACGCCAACAACAACCAACACAGGGGACCACGAGGAGTGGAAGAGAGTGGTACTGAACAGTCGCACCTCCATACAAGGACCTCCTTGTAAGAAATTTTTCCTGTACAAGGAATGAGTTTGGCCGCACCGATGGTTTTATCTTGGATTTTGTATGCATTTTTAAAATAATCTCATAATATGATTTTCGACCGTTGACATACAGTACCATGATTCCTATTGGTCTTATATTATAATATACGACCAATAAGAATCATGGTACTGTATGTCGTCGGTCGAAAATCCAGTTTCGTCTTTGCCCATACAAAAGCCAGAACGATGGCTGAATGAGAGCCTGTCTCGAGGTGGGTTCCCTCCACATTCGCACTGAACACCCACATGAAAACACAAAAACCAGCAACAACGACAACAAATCTTCGAACTGCCCCAAAAGGGTGCAGCTTCTCGGTACTGTACAGTCACACTCCCTTACATGGAACCATTTTTGGCAGGCTACCAACCACATTCCTTATAAGGAATTTGAACCTGTCATATTGGGTGATGTAATAGAATGAGATATCTTTTTGCTCAGTTTCTGTTGAAAACATACTCACCATACAATCACCCCCAAGATTTTCCGCCCTATATATGGAGGGATATGCTACTTCAGTATGGAAAAACGGACACTGGCCAAAGTTTTGCTAGGGTGCAATTGGCTGTTCCAGGTGGTGCGGAAGATCGATTTCGATTTCGGGTGGCTACATAGAGTGGAAGATGGGTGCACACAAATGTTTATGCCCTGTGTGATCTCTCCACAGTGTGAGTCCACACTCACCATGAATCAGGAGTTTACTGTAGACCAGCCCAACCCAAGTCACAGCGTGGCGCTGGCGGTTGGACTCAAACCTCCAACTTGGAGTTCTTGGAGATCCGAATCGGCACTTTCAATACGTACAGATCCGTTGAAGACTTTGGGAAGCAGACTCGGCACATTGTGGACAAGGGGACGACAGACAGCGGTCACGAGTTCAAATTGATGTTGGTGCGATCTGCCAGTGGCCAGTGGCACACTGCCACTGTGCACGTGATGGTTGCTACTGTATTCACCAAAACGACAACTGATGTGACATTCTTTGTGCACGGTCATCATGGCGAACGACCAGCCGGTGCAGCCAGCGTGGTGAATCGCGATTCCAGGTGTGGTGAGTGTCGGACGATCTGAAAAGTCAGTTGGCGATGGCTGGAATGGGTTCATGCAGAGACCTCGCCAAATTTCACGATGCAGCGGCATAAAGTACAAAATGTTTTGAGCTTCTCCGTTCACCCATGCCGCAGTGACGCAGCGCACATGTGTGTGAAAGGCTTTCACTGAAAGCAGACTGCCCGCACTTGTCAGTTGGATCGACTCGCGATGCAAATCAAAAAGTAACCTCCACAAATCAGTAATCACCAACTGATCGAGTGAGGACGAATGTACTAATAGACGCAAGGT
>JAADXF010000553.1:0-15793 GCA_023337575.1 Pythium chondricola | reverse complement strand
CGACGATGCTGAACGCAGTGCCCAACATGACCAGCGCGCTGCGCACGCCGCCGCTGTCACCCTCGCGCCACCTCGCCAAGGACAACGCGCGCCGTGACTCGGAAGGTAAAGGAACCGAGACCAATGACATGGCGGCGGTCGTGGCGTCGCTCGAGGCGCAGTGGGCCAAGAAGAAGGCCCAGTGGATGGCGCATTTCCGCTCGAGCGTCGGCGTGGACGACAGCGCCGTCGAGGACGAGCCCGCGCAGGCGAAAACTCCGACGACGCCCGACAATTGTCACGTCTGCAATGCGTCCTTGGGCATTCTCAAGCGCCACCGCTGCCGTAACTGCGGGCTCGCGGTGTGCGGCGTCCACAGCAAAAACCAGGTGCCCCTCCCGCACCTGGGCATCATGAAGGAGGCCCGCGTCTGCGATATCTGCACGCGCCAGCTCGTACAGCGCCGTGCCGGGTACCGCAGTCCGCGGCCAAACAAGCCGCGTGGATCCACCTCTGGCGACGAGCTCTTGGTAATGGTGAACGAACTGACGCCGCCGACGTCACCACTTGAAATGCCACGAGAACCAGCGCTGGCGAGCCCGAGAAAGTCCTCGGGGCGCAAGTTGATGACAGGGATGCTACCGTCATCGTCTTCTTCCAAGGAAATGCGGCTACCGGATTCCAACAGCGGCGTGCTGTACTCGTGTCTGCTGGAAGAACAGGCGAATATCGTGGACGAGATTCTGTACCTGGGTACATTCACAATGGGCGGGCGAGCACTGGCGAGTCGCCACATGAACGGCAACGTCGCGATCTGGAACGACCGATGGTTCATGCTGACGTCAGCCGAGATGCTCACGTTCAAGGCGACCGACAGTGATGACAAGAATGGCAGTGGTGGGCCCGTGGCGGCGCTGGGCGAGCTGCGGTCGTCGGTGCATCTCACCGACATCCTCCACATCGAAGTGAACGAGCAGTACCCTCGCAACCTCACTGTGATCCGATCCGACGGGCGTGTGTTTCGTGTACGAGCACGTACGCCAGAGCAGTGCCAAGAGATCGCCGCCGCGCTACGGAAGGCCCAGCAACTCTTCCAGGACGCGATGCACAAGCTGCAGCGAGGCGTGCGGCTCGAAGACTACACGGTGAGCTGTATGACGATCCAGCATGAATCGTCGCTGGTCGAGCACGTCGTGGCGTCGTCGCCGTTGCTGATGGAGAAGATCCGTGTCGAGATGTACCCGTCGAGTATACTCCGGTTCTACGTGAACGGCCCAGAAGCAAATGGCGTGGCGCAATATTCGTGTCAGATGTTGGTCTCTGCACTGCGAGAAGAAGACAGTATCCTGGGCTCATCACAAACCATTGAGAGCGACGCCGACCCGCTGCGGTCCAGTCCGAGTGACAGCCGAGCACTTCGCGTCTCCCTTCGCCCGTCGCGAGTCTCGGCCAGTTATGAAGAAGCAAATGAGCACAAGGCGCGCGCATTCTGGAGCTCGATGGCTGCGTTGATTGGGATCGGCACCTACCTCAACATGAAGCAGTGGACTTTCCTCGAAGTCGTCGTGTGGCTGATCGTCATCATCTCGTGGCTCACGCGGTACCACGACCCATTGCTTCTGCTGCTGACCACGCGACGACTCCACCGCGCGAGGCGCTTGTGCATTGAAGTCGTGGATATCACGTACGGCCGGAAACACGGCAAAGAGAATGAGTATGGTGATTCACAAGACCAAGAGATTGAAGTCGACCCTCGCTTTATTGAAGGCTGCAATGGCGACGTGGAGGAAGCCAAGACCCGTTACAAACAGACACTCCAGTGGCGACGGGAAGAAGAGGTGGACTCGATCCTGCTCAAGCCGCTGCCTCAGTTTGCGTCCATGAAGGCGAGCTACGTCCACTTTGCCCACAAGAAGGACAAGCAAGGCCACTTGCTCTCTGTGGATCATTTTGGGTACATGAAAAAGATGCGTGAAGTTTTCCTCTCGCGCGGTGTGACAGAGGCACAGGCAGTGCGACACCAGATCTTCTTGCAGGAGTTCTACTGGAACGTGATTGATCCGCGGCCGTTCCCGAACGGCAACATGCTCAAGATCTTCGACATGAAAGGCATCTCGATGGGCGACGTCTCGGGTGACGTGTTCACGTTCATGAAGACGCTGGGCGTGACGATCGCCGAGTACAACCCGGAACGCATTTTCCAGGTCTTCATCGTGAACCCGCCGTCCTGGTTCAACCTCATCTGGAAACTGGTCTCACCGTCGATCAACCCGAAGACCCGCGAGCGCATCCACGTCGTGCGTGGCCAGAAGGAGATTGCCAAGGCACTCCTCGAGTTTGTCGACGAAGAGGACCTTCCGGTCGAGTACGGTGGCAAGTGCACGTGCCCCGGCGGTTGCTTCACCAACTCGCCCGAGGAGCGCGATTTGTGTGACTTTGTGGAGAACCATCTGAACGCGATGGAGGAAGGCGATCCGCGTATCCAGGAAGCCCTGGACGCATTGAAAGCCAAGTACCAGCAACAGCTCGAAAAGTACCCCGCATCCTCCGCGACGGACACAAGCCACTGAGTTGATTTGGTACGCTGACGGTAGAATACGAAAGGGAATGCTTTATCTATCCACTTGCACTTGCTAGGCCTCGTCGAGTTGATTGAGATCGAGCAAATGCCGTAGCGTCGGCCGGCCGTGGGGGCAGTTCCACGGCTGCTCGAGCGTCGCGAGGTTCCGAACGATCTTCTGCATCTCCTCCTTGTGCAGTGCTGTGCCGATCATCACCGAGCTTCGACATGCACGCGAGGCAAACATGGCCATGAGCTTGGGCAGCCGCACTTGGCTCGGGTTCAGCGGTGTGTCCATCAAAAGCGACGCTAGTTCCCGAATATCATCCACCCCGAACTGGGTGTGCTTGGAGAACGGCAGCGACAGCAACTGGAGCTTCTTGGTTGGCGGGGCATCTTTGCGAACGAGAAACGTGAACCCATGGCGCGTGAACACATCCAGGTGGTCGAGAATGATCATCTCTTCGCCCGCGGTGAGTTCGAGAGGGAGCGGTCGCACCAGAGGCTGCTGGTGAAGCACGGTGGTCTGCTGGAGCGTCTCGTAGTTGAATTTTTCATCACTCGCGTGCTGGTCGATGATGAAGAGGTCGTCGTTCTCGAGTTTACCGATGATGAAGCCCAGGTTGAACTGCCCCACGACGCGCATTCGGCGGAAGTCTTCTTTCAGAAGCACACGCTGCAACGCAGCCGCTGCGAGGTCGTTGTCTTCTTCCAGTGCGTCTGCGTGTGCTGATTCTGAGGTCGATTGGCGCTGTCGTTTCTTGGATGCTCTCGCAAGCTCCTCTTCGGCCTCTTGTTGAAAGAAGGCTTGGCGCTGACGCTTCATCTCCGCCAACGACCACTCGCCGACTAGCCCATCCAACTGCATGGTGGACGGCGGTGCTTTTAGTCGCGAGACTGTCACAGTCTCCGTAGAGTCGTCATCAGTTGTAATTGTCTTCAGTCGCTTTGTCGGGGTCGTGCTCTTGCCTGAGTCTCGCTGTGCATACGACAAGTACCGTGGTGCTGCAACATCCGTGGTATCTCCGGTCTTATCTTGTGTCTGTGACGGCAGGGACTCGTAGGATGCTTCAGCCATCATGATGTCGTCATCGTCATCAGCCTTGGAATCTTGACTCCCGCAGCAAGAGGAATGTGATGCAACAACGGCGTTTGCCGTGATAGACAAGTCCGTCACTGGGGCAGACTCGAACGTGACAGTGAGGCCACCGTACACCTCAGACTGAGATTGCTGCGTTGGTGGCGCTTGTGACACTGGGGACCGTGAAGACTCACCAGGCCTATCCTCCTGATCCTTCTCGGCCTCTGATTCGTGTTCTGTAGCTGCGGGTAAGTTCACTGCCTCCTCCTTCTTGGTGTCGCGTTGACTCGGTTTCGCAAAAGCAGTCAACAGCGGTTGCACGAGAAATTTACCACGACTGGGCTCGTACATCTTGGTCAACTGTGTCTTGAATGACTCGATCACGTACGCTTCCTACAGAACAAGACATAACCAATGAGTCGCAACACAGTAAAGATCGCGATGGAGATGCACACGTACATGCTTCAAGAAGGTCTCACGCTTGTCGGGTGTCACGTTCACGTCGAACTCGCCACTCGGCAGCAGCAGATTGAGCACGCAGGCGGGCTTTTGCTTCATCTCGAATTGACGCCACACGTCGTTGACTGCTTTCGATAGCTTTGGTAGATCAAACGGTCGGTTGTTAATGAAGAAGAACTGGCGGTCGTTGTCACTGCGGCCGACGCCTTCGCCCACGCGCGATACGAAACCCACAACGCGACGCTCTAGCCCCGCAGACGACTGTGACATATCGGCGTCTCCATCCTCACCGCCCATTTGGTCTTGAGAGTCATCCTCGTGCTTTGTCTCTTCCTGACTGCTGGGCGTGTCTCTGAACCTGGGTGCTCCCGACGACTCACCCTTTGGCCACGTCGCATTCAAATCAAACTCGACCTTGGCCATCGTGCGAAAGAACTTGGTGCCAAACACGCTGGCGATGTTGTCCCCCATGGTTTGATGCGCCTGCGTGGCGAGCACGACCTGCCTATTGGATGTGTGCTTGCCCGTGGCATTGGACACACTGATCTTGACACGGACGCAGCTCACGGCATATGCCTGCAGCACTTTCAGCAGCTTCGCGTAGTGCTTTTTGATGTTGCGGTGGAAGTCTTTGTGGCGCACGGGCAACGGCTTGAACAGATCCTCGACCACGATGGTCGTGCCCACCGGCCGCGCCTTCTTCACCGCACTGGCGAATGCCCCCGTGCGATCGTACGTCAAGAGCGTCCCCAGTTCGTCCTGCGACGTGCGCGTGCAAATGCTAAAGCCGGACGCCAACTGACAGATCGAACTGAGTGCTTCGCCACTGATGAATGCATGCGTAGAACATGGGTGAGCCTTTCCTTTCCACAATGGACTGACAGACAAATATCCACTCATTCCCACAGAACGTACCGAAACCCAAATGAAGCGACGCTGGCAATGTCCTCGAATGCGCTGATCTTGGATGTGTAGTGCTTGAGCGCGAGCGAGTGGTAATCGCGGGGCGTGATGCCGCTGCCGTTGTCGCTCACTTCAATCGCGTCGCGGCCGTACTCGGTGAGTTTCACCTCGATTTGCGAGGCGCACGCGTCCAGCGCATTCTCCACGAGCTCCTTCACGCACGTCGCCAAGTCCACGACCGACTGCCCGCTGCAGATGCGCTCCACGTCTTCCTTGCGCAGCACATGCAGAGATGTTGTTGGTGTTGCCATTATTGTCACTTTGCTTCCCGCCAAACCCCAGTATCCGGGTTAGAAACGATACAGTCGAGAGGCAAATCAATGTTGTGACACCGCGTTTGACTGACATGTGACCATCACTCTCGGTAACTCATTTCCCTCAACTTGGGGGTCCAAAACTGATTTGAGCTTTGGTGGGGAAATTGTGAGAGGTGATGAATCTGCAGCGAGCTCGGTCTCATTCTCGATTTGGTTCAAGACGACAACAAGCATGGACCCCGCCTACGAGTTGAGCGCAGCGTGCGAGGGAACCGAGGATTCCTCACTGACCGAAGCCCAGTGGATCGCGTGGGAAGAACAGCTCGCGCTGGCGCCGACGCTCGCGGCCAAACGCGCGATTGTCGAGAGCCAAGTCGGTAGCGCGGCACGGGGCGCCGCGTTCCGCTCTGCGCTCTGCGTGCTGCTGGAGGTCCAAGAGCTACTAGACCAGAACACTGCGGCCGCGAACGCCGAGGCTGCGTCGCTGATTCAGCGCAGTCGTGATCTCCTTGTCCAAAGCGAACGCGAGTTGACGGTGATGGGTTTCGACCGCAAATCCAGACGCATCTCTCATCGTCGGGCGCTGTTGGAGCTCGAGATTGCTCTGCGCGCCGGTACATCGATCAGCCAAGTCAATGTGAGTGTGATCCTGATGAAAGGGGGGAATGATTGGTTCTCATGCTGCTGTGGCGTCGCAGGAAAAGAGCCTCGCTGTCGCGGACGCGATTGGCTTGCAGCTACATGACGCGCCTCCAGTGCACGCTGCGCAGACGACGGAGGAGTATCCCTCGGCACTGGAGTACGTGCGTGTTCACTGTGTTGTCATCGGTGATGATCGGACGATTGAATTGAATTGAGGTGTATTAAGCCACTACTATATCTGTTGACTATAGCTGAGCTAGTATAACCCTGCGGCCTCCGAAGGGAGGCCGGACCGACAGAGGTCGCCGTATGTTTTACCAGTTCTTGTTCTGGTGGTCATTCGTCGGGCGTTCGTCGTCGTTGCGCTGTGTACGTGTGTCTACGAGCCTGTTCGTTCCCATTGAGCATCGACCCAGTGAGAAACGTCTTGGTGCAGGAAGGGGCGGACTGCGCGGGTGAGGTGCCGATCCGAGGACCCGTCTACTTGCGTGCTGGCCCTCTCATCCATCGCGATGTTTGCGGCTTTGTCAGCCATCTTGTTGTAACCGCGATAGTGGTGGTGCCAGCCTACAATGACGAGGCCGTCGGCTAGGTGTTGCGCTTGCGAGTATTCGTGGCGCAGTGATGCGGACTGTGGCGGTCGCCGACGTCGCATCTGGTCCAGGATCAGACGGCTGTCACCGACGACGTGGATCGGGTGCCAGTGGTGATCCTTCGCGGCCTGGAGTCCAGTTCAGAGGCCGCGGTACTCCGCCAAATTGTTGGTGGTTGATTTGCTGGCGGAGGACATCGCGGCGACCCAGACCAACTGTGGCGTGTGGGCCCCGGGGGGGAACACAACGATGACGGAGCCGCTGCCGCCGGGACCCGGGTTCCCGCGGCTACCGCCATCGAAGAACAGAAGGTAGCGCACGTCTCCGGTGATCGGGGCGCTGATCTCCTCGCCGAACTCGTGCAATAGGTGCTGACGGAGTCGGTGTTGGATTTTGCGGTCGAGGTCACGGGTACTGAGTCTGGAGCTCGCGATGTACGTGCTCGTGCTGAGGAGCTGCTGTCGCCACTGCGCGAGTACCGCCGGCCAGTCCGCTTCTCTGGGGTCGTCTGTGCGTCTGTGGGTCTCCCCCACTCTCCTCCACAGGTGAGTGAGAACGCAAGAGCACAGTTGTCTCCATGCGATCTGGCGCCAGTACCTGAGTCGCTCGCTGCGTTCGGAGTGCGGTGAGTCGGGTAGGTCGATGGTCTTGAGCATCGCCGTCCACTTGATCCGAGTCGCTGGCGGTTGCCACGTGAAGATCGCCCACGCAAGACGGGCGTTGACGCCCTCGTGGCATTGCCAGAACTGTGCAACCTTGTGCCAGAGATCTCGCGCGCGATGGCAGTGCCAGACGATGTGCGCTGTGTCGGCGCCTGCGTTGACCGTGCATCCTCCGCGGGTGCATCCGTCCGACTGTGTGTCGCTATTCCACAGCCTCACTTGGTACAGTCGGAGCTTGTGCCAGAGTTCACCAGTGCGTGCGTGCATCCCCGGTGCACTTCGTAGCTTGTTCCAGGTGAGCTCAGCCAGGGCTTCACCCACCTCGGAGGCTTCGCTCCACTTGCCGATTCTGGTATTCCTCGCGTCTTGGCCCAAATCCGCAGCTCGTGCCTTGAGGAGTCGTGCGTAGTGACGGCGGCTCGCTCTCCACGGCTTCCCGGCGCTCCATATAGAGACTAGTCGGCTGAGGAGCGGAGAGTGTTCCAGCTGTGGCCGCACCCAGAGCTCGTCGACATGGACTGGCGGGGCAAGTGTGACGTCCCTCGTGGTCGTGACCTCCACCGTGGAGCACTCGTTGCCGTCCACTCTGTGTTCTAGCTGGTCGTCCACGAGGTGCCACGCATGCCCTGTCGCCCTGTCTACGTTGTAGCAGTGGAGAAGCCCTCGCTCAGCCGGCCGACTGAGGAGCGCTGGGGATGATCGGACGATGTTTTAACGCGACTGTAGCCCTAGCCTGATTTCTGCCGATGCTGGGGTCATGACGATGGCTCAAGCATTGAGAAATGCTCACGACCAAGCATCGTTCGACAGCCTACTCCATGATCACCTCAGTGATCTGAACACTCAGGGGTGCGAAGAGTGCTTCGCTCACGTGATGGGCTTCTCGTCACCGGGTGGGGACCAACCTGCATTCTCGACGAGCTTGGACCTGGGAACGTCGGCGCTGGGTGTACGCTGTTGTCTTCGATGCGTATCCCTTCGGGTACGCTGACTTCCCCGGATACTTGGATGCGATTGTTGAAGATCTGCGACTCGCCAAGGCTGACATGAATTTGTTCGGCTTCCGCCAAGCGCACTGGAAGCTGTCCATCCGCCACCTGCAAGTGATGATCGAGAACCACCTTGATCTCGTGCGGGATGATGAAGCGGTCGCGTATCGTTACGTGTTTCTGCTGCGCGCAGAGACGCTTGTTGATGAAGCAGCTGAGCTCGACTTGCAAGACAACTTCCAGACACTCGTGAAGATCGCTGCTGCCGACAAGGGCTTGGACGCGCTTAAGGTGTTCTCTGGAAGTGCAAACACGATTCGAGCAGCGTTGCTTCTCGAGCAGTTGTGGATGCTCCGTTACCTGGCTACTCCAGACGTGCTCAAGCTCAAGCTTCTCGAGTACATCAAGACCCCTCGTCTCGGTGCTCACTTCATCAACCCTGCATTCCTCGCTACCGCAGCTGTCAACGAAGTCGTGGTCTTCTCGAATCAGTGTCGCCTTTCACAGCATGAGGCCACAGTCGCGGCGACGTCTCCTGTGCTGCGCGTGGACGCAATCAGTCCTTTTGTTTGTGACAAGGCGATCGCGTGGCAGGACGACGAGAGACTGATCAAGAACGTCCTTCATATTCTGTGGGCTGGTGACTACATGACTGCCCAAGACGAATCACATCTGCGCGATTTTTTGTTATCAGAGTTCGTGGAGAAGGAGAAAGCCGAGTGCATGATCATATCTGGGCGTGGTGAACTCAGCGAGTGGAAGTCCAAGCTGCCGCAGAAAGGTACCGAGCTTGCCGAGTGGTCGGCAGGCACAGAGATTGCCTTCTGTGACTCCAATCCGACTTAATTTTCGAGGGAAGACGACTTGGCCATCCATGTTTGGACCCGCAACGTGAATGTGCTCACCGTTCACGTCTACGAGGTCCGCACCGTCGACTACTACGCTCGTGTCCGCGACGAGCTGCAAAGAGATATCAGTCTCGACGGCTTGCTTCCAAACTTCGAACACCAGATCGACCTCACGCATTTATCGCCATGGCAAAAGTCGCGAGTGCAAATGGGTCTCTGTCCGGACGCGAAGAATCGACGTGGTGTGTTTGTGGTTGAAGTCTTCGAAAAGGGTATCACGTGCCGAGCGATCTTGAGGAAGGGGTACCTCCGCCACGTTGAACAAGTGACACCACAAGGTCATGAGATCACCATCCTGGATGAAAAAGGCAACACTCTCGCAGACTCGTCGGTGATGGTGGTCAGTCTGAAACGTGGAGAAAGGAGCCGACCAATTGGTCCACGATTCTTCAGTCCTTCCGACAAGACGAGTGCGAATTCCATCATTCCATTCCGACAGCCAGGAGAGTGGAGTGCAGAAGGTTTTGGCATCGTGTTGATGCATGATGGGTTCAGCCATTTCGTCAAGACCTTCAAGTACCTCGACACGTCGTATCAACTCGACGCGAACATGTTCATCGACAGCGAGCAGTTGCGTCCTGGAGGCGTCGCGCAGGTGATTGTGAGCCCAACGCTGAAGATTGGGGCGCACAGGCTTCCGCTCGACTTGCTCGTTGGCACCAAGGCAGAGGTCACATTCTCTGGTGGTGTCGGAGGCACGAGCTCAACGCACAAGCTGACGCTACCGATGGAAGCGATGGAGCTCGGCTGCTCCTTTGTGATCCCGATGGATGCCGAATCCATCAGTATTACGCTGAGTGCACGATGTCGACGTGGACAAGACATCCGTCTTGACGGAAGCCAAACTCAGCTCGCTGCAGCAAGTCCAAGCAACTGATTCATTCACAGTGTAACACGTGCATCACTTCCGAGCCACGTTCACACCTCACTTCTTCGGAGACCGAAGCCAGGTGACCCAGCCAGCTTCGAATACTTTGTCGCTGTCTTAGGGCACAACGGTGAACCTCTTCCAGCCAAGCGACTCCAGATCTCGACATCCAAGCACAAAGTCAAGAACGAGGCCTCGTGCATTCTGCAGACGGACTCGAATGGAGAGGTCAAGCTCGGGGAGCTGCCGTTCGTGCAGTCGGTGAAGACACGTTTCGTGGAAGCAGACCCAGTCCACAATCATTGGTCCTGGGACCTTCCCAACACGCGTTCCTTCGCTCCAGAGGTGATCAGTTGCGTCGTGAGGCAAAGCGTCCGGGTTCCGATTCCATTCGCTTACTCAGCGTACACTGAGGACTGGCTCGCTGCCAACCAGATCTGTGTCTGCCGCGTGCTGACGTTGCATGATGGGAGCGCTGCGGTGAACGAAGACGTGACATCAAGCATGCGTGTCGTGATCGTGAAGAACGCCACGGGCGAGGCATTGGCTGTGGAATTCACTCCAACTCCTCCAGGTAAGTACCGCGTCTGGATCCGCCCACTTGATATCGAAGTCGAAGTCAATGCCAGCAGCAAGGTTCTCGGCATCGAACGCAGTGCACAGTTGGTCTTAAGTTCAAAGGTTCTCATCGAGCAGCGCCAGTCTCGCTTCGCTACGCTGTCGATTCCATTGATCATCACGAGTTACGAGGTGGTCAAGTCTGCCGACGGCAAGGCATATCTGCATGTCCAACTCGATGGGGACCGCATTGGCTCCACTCAAGCGTGGGTGATCGTCAAGAACAGGTTGAGCATCGCCAATGAGAAACCAAGCGAGGCTCTACAATCCCAAACCTCGTCGACCCAGCCATCCTTCTCGGTCAGCGTCTTGCCGAGTGAGTTCTTGACTCGACGCAAAATAAGTGACGAGTACACGTACATCCTGTTACGTCGATCGCTGCTTCGACATAGTCAACCCGAGTCGCTCGCCGCATTGCTTGGGGGCTCATCGCTACCGAAACCAAGCTTGCTCCAGAATCCTCGAGTGGTTGACGAAGGCAGCCAAGACCATATCTCGATGCGAGGCGTGGACAAGGTGACAGGGTTCAAGACTGCAGCCGAACTGGAGCAAGAAACTGAGAATCAGAAGAAAGAACCTCGGCGACAGCAAGTGCGACACGCCTCGCGTCGACGTCGTAGGCGAAGAGAGATGCCATTCGACTCCACTCCTGAATCCCCCAGTTCGTTGTTCTTCGCGCACACGTCGTCGACGCTCGCCTGCTCGTTGGTAAACGCACAAGGCATCGCCACAGTGTGTCTCAGTGATTCCGCTCTCTTCGAGAGTGTACGCGGTGGTGAAGTAGCACTGGAGCTCGAAATTGTTGCCGCGGATCTCCACTCAGGACGAATCGTGTCTCGAGAAACCCGTGTGAATATGGCTGAGCAGCACACGCTTTCAGCTACCTCAACACTCAAGCGAGACGTTCGCCTACCACGTGAAGAAGCTCTCGACGAACCAGCGATGCAGATCGAGCACCACGAGGTACTTCACACCGGTGAAATTCGAAGCCTGGTGCACTCGTCGTCGACCAAGTTCGCGGTGTACGACACCATGGGAAGCGTCATGGGCCTCTGGTCTGCTCTGTGTGATTCCAAGACGATACCGGAGCTCACGACTCATCTCAAGCGGTGGACGACTTTAACGCTGCACGAGAAGATTGAGTGCTACATGAAGCACGCCTCGGATGAACTCAACTTGTTCATCTGCCGCAAGGATGCACAGTTTTTCCAGGCTCACATCAAGGCGTTTGTCCAAGCCAAGATCTCCAAATCGCTGATCGACCTCTACGTTCTGGACGACTGCGACGGTATCACTCAGCACTACCTCCTGCCAGGTGTACTCAACAGTTTGATGACACTGGAGAAGCTCTTGATCGCCGAGCGAGTCGAGGATGACGAAGATCGACGAGCGATTTGCCAACACGTGATCAACACGATCGAGGCCAAGTCGAGCGTGGAATGTCGCCTGACAATTCCATTGTCCCAGTCGTTTGTATCCGTTGTCTCACAGGGGCAAGCGGGACCTTCTGATGATTCCACACGCAGCGTGATGGATGCTGAGAACAAATCGAGCGAGTTCAACAGGATCTCAGCACAGAGCAGTCGAGGTGTGGGGCAGGTTCTGCAGCAGCAGCAAGTGCAGTGCTCTCAACCACAAGCCGCGCTCTCAGCCATGTCTGGCATGTCCGTACAACAACACAGGGAAATGATGGCAGCTAGGACACAAACTGCAGCACTCTGTTTGGTGAACGCGCGTGGAGCCTCTGTATCAACAGCTCAGCTTGAAGGATTAACAATGGTCCAAGGCGTCGATTTGGGAGGAGAAGACGACGATTTTGGAGTGCGGAGCATCGACGACGGCGACTTTGATGACGACAGCACAAACGACGAGCAAGAACCACAGGAGACGCCACCTGATGAACCCTCCGAACGCTGGCTTCGCAGAGTGGCCGCAATGAAGCGCCGAGCTCAGCCATATCTTCTCTCTGGCAAAGTCCGTCGTGTCCAGGAGGAGAGGTCCATCGCAACGGACAACGTGTGGCTCGAGAGTGCAAACATGTACTGGCGTGACTACGCCCAGCACTTGATGAGCGCTCGAGATTCGATGCAGCACAAGATACCGCTCCTGTCTTCGTACCTTCCAGAAGCGCTGCATCAGCTCCCACAAGGTCTGCTCGCTCTCGCAGTGTTGGATCTACCTTTCCCTGATCCTCATTCCAGCTTCGTTCGTCAAGAAACGAGTGACAATCACATTCGACTGGAGGCTGACAGTGGAGCATTACTCTATCACCAAAGCATCGGACCGGCGCCAGTCCACAAAGAACCCAACTCGACTCTCATCGTCAAGCAACGAATCGTGCTCAAGTCCACTCGCACGGATTGTGACATATCAAAGCTCGTGCCCGCCCATGAGTTTGTGGTGAGTCGCGTCTTCTCCTGCGCGTTCAGCATCAGCAATATCGGCTCAACAGATCTGCAAGGCGTGAAGCTTCTTGCGCAGATCCCTCGTGGGGCAATTCCAGTGAGGGCGACAGGTTTTTACACCGAGAACCAAGTGCTGGACCTCGCCGCACACGAGACCAAGTCGTGCGTTGTCACCTTCTACTTCCCACAGTGCGGCTCGTTCACGCAATTCCCAGCGCATGCAGCTATGGAAGACGAGGTGGTCGCGTGGGCCTCGACCGACAAGCAGTACACGGACCTGATCATCGTAGTCGCAAAGTCGACGGTCGTCGACCTGACCTCCTGGTTCGACGTCGCTGCACGTGGGTCACTGGACGAAGTACTTGGTTTCATCGCCAACACAAAGTCACCTGAACACTTGAGCTTCAATGCGCTCGCGTGGCGATGCGAGGACAAGGCGTTCTACACTGGGCTTGTGCAGTGTCTTCGTCGGCGGTGGGTGTTCAAGGAAGAAGTGTGGAAGTACGCGTTCGTGCACTACGACGTGAGGGGCATGCGGGAGCTATGCCATTCCAAGTCGGTTTTCGTCAAGGAGGTTGGATTTGGCGTCCGCACCAGCATCCTGACTATCGACACGCTCTTTGTGTTTGATCCACGGTTGTATGCAACCCAGTTTGACCACGTCGAGTTTGGAGCATTGCTCAGTCGACGGGTCCATCGAGTCTCCGGTCGCGTAGAGTCTGCTAGCGGTCTCCAATCACGTGGCGATGTCAGCGCTGGCGCCCACGGCGAGATGCATCCTCGCATACTGCACAAGGAATCTCGCGAGCGCTTCCATGCACTGTGCTTTACCCTGAGCCACCGCACGGTACTCACTGGTGACGAGCTCCTGGTGATGGCGTACTTTTTGGTGCTTTTCAATCGCATCTTAGACGCGTTGCAGGTCTTTGATCGAGCCAAGTCGACCCTGACAATGGACGACGCGGCTGGCAGCACCGGAGGCTTGTCAATCGCAGCGGCATTCGTGGACGCGTACCTCGACTTCTATCGAGATCAGCAGGACACGGAGACCACATTCCCCATCGCTCGTGCGAACGTGGCCAAGTATGGCAAGTGCATCAATGAGAGGTGGCGCGAGGGATTCACACGACTGCAAGAGGTGCTCGACGAGTACGATGACCTCCACGCCAACGCAGGGTCTTCTTCTTCATCGCCATCACCAGGAGCAGCAACGACAACGAGGCAAGGAAAACACAAGCAAGTCAAGCTGACTGACCACGAAGTTCGACTCGATGCGCAAGTACACGGTGACGAAATCCACTTCAAGAGCCAGAACCTCGGTGCTTGCACGGTCGCGTTTTACCGCATTGATGTCGAGCTCATGTTCTCATCGGATCCGTTCGATTCCTTCTCTGTCGCCGCTGCATCCAAGTCCAGTCTACTGCTGATCAAGCCGTGGAAAGAGGTACAAGTCGACCTTGTGGGTGGTGCTGAAGGGATGCTGGAGACGGACGGGTCGTCGCTGACGGTGTTTCAGCTGCCTACTGAGTTGGCATCGTCTCCGATGTTGCTGCGGATCCGAGAAGTGAAAGCCTCACGCTCCATTGAGACAGCGGCCAGTCCCATTGAGCTGACGAGGTCGTTTTTCAATGCCAAGCTCCAAGTCGTGGTCACCAAGCAAGCTGGGCTCATCCAGGTGCTGCACAACGGACGACCGGTATCGGCATGCTACGTCAAGGCTTACGCGAGGCTGAGCGGTTCAGGTGGCCAGGGTCGAAGCAGCAAGGCAGAGTTTTACAAGGACGGGTACACTGACGTGATTGGCCGCTTCGACTACGCTGCGACCAACGGCGACATGCTGAGTCGAGTCGAGCGCTTGTCACTTCTCGTGGCTCATCCGACACTCGGCACCAGCGTCGTGCAAGTGGTGCCACCAACACTTGCGATGACATCGACCGAGTTCCACGACAAGGACGCACACAGCGTGATCCTGTTCTGATATGGCACGGCTAGGTCATGAGTCTACCCGAGGGTCGTTGATGTTGCGCCAAACAAAACACAGTCTTGATTTCATTTGCAACCCACCACTAATACGATGTCGCATCATTACAGAGCCTGTGGATTAAGAGACGCAAGTATTGAGGACGACGCCCACGGTACTCAGCAGGAGTCTAATCGCATCCTAATCAACGTGAAAGCCACTTGAAGCCCCAAATTCTTGGATTCATTCACCGTTCTGACCAGTACTACGCTGCAATACCTTTGGCTCTGGTTCTCCTGACCGACTTTACTGTTTTTGATGGGGAAACCTGTGGCGTGTTGATCAGTTCGAGCTCAACAGATTGTCTAAACAGCCGGTCATGAATTGCTTTACTGTTGACGAAATATATAAAAACTCAATCACTCATCGTTTTGTCCAGCACTTTTAGTGTGTACTGTGTCTCCAACTTTGTAATCCATTTTGAGAGGGTTTCAATTTTCGAGGACAAATGCAAAGTTCGCTGCAAACCAGGATGTCGAACCTAAACAAGCTTAACCCTTTCGCGAACGCGAGCTGAACAATAGGAAATGTATCAATACAAATTTCAAGTATAGCATCTGTAGATCGTGCAAAAAATGCCCGTTCGATAGATTGGATCACAGATTTGCGTCTTTCCATATCACATGCTCGAAGAACTGGTCCGTTCCCCCAGTACAAAAGGCGGTAGATTTCTACCGTCTCATCCCCCGATCGTACAAAAATTGCCCGTTCGACATCTTCATGATGATTGGAGAAAAAAGTGAGGTTGGTCAACGATTGGGCAAAAAGCTAAATCGAGTGCCGTTGCTT
>JAADXF010000552.1:0-15825 GCA_023337575.1 Pythium chondricola | reverse complement strand
ACCAACGCCAGTCAGTCGGAGATGCGGGGTAGATGCAGGGAGGAATCACACGAGATGCAGCGGTACTGCGGCGAGCACTGGGCAGCGGAGCGACAGTGCCTCGCCGGCACCGTAAACACGAGATGCGATGGAAGATGCAGAAATGAATCACTGTGAACCTTGGAGCCATAGGTTAACCACAGGTTGACCTAGGCGACTCTTCGAGCTCATCAGCATCGGTGAGATGGGCACGGAACTGGACGGGAACAGGGATGGCGGACCTGGAACAGGGCAGGAACGTTCGGGAAACACTGAAGATACCTTGCGTTCACCACAGCGTCCGCCATCGTCAAGCATTTGGATCAACAAGAACCATTGCGACTGCCGTTGTATCTGCGATCACCAGAGGATGACCCTGACTTCCTTAACAAGATCGCACGGGATTTGGGACCAGTGTTCATCGTTCTGACAGGCATGGGCAGAGCCTTCACAAATCCACAGGCGAACAGAGATGGAGACGGACCGGGTGTCCCTGGCAGCACGGGTTAAATTTATTATACGACCTGCGTATGGGTTTCTTTGACTTCAGCACATGGGTGCTGGCAGAATGGATCGAGTGCCAGTCGTCCCAGCATCGCGTGTTCTTCCTCGTCACAGGGGACACGGCGTTCTGTGACTTGTGATCGAGAACGAGTGGGCCGCGTTCCAACCAGGACGTAGTCCACCGCTACGACATCACCTGCAGGCGTCTCCGCTTTGGACAGAATGAGACCTGAGTAGATACCACAGCTGACCGAAGATGAATGGGACTGATACACTGTTCTCGCGTCTTGGTTCTACTACTACCTGATTCAAAGCTGCATGCGCTTCAGAAGCTCCTGGGTCACGGGCGGGCAGTCAATGCCTGCGGCGTGGAGCAGCGGCGTCGCAAGCGAGCAGTCGAAGACCTTGTCAGTGATCATGTAGCCTTCAAAGGCGTCCATGCCAGCAGCGAGTCGCTGGACGGTGGCGCTGCTGCCTTCTGCGGACGCAGCACTGTGGACACGGGTTCGAAACTCGTCCGACGACAACTCCTGTGCCTCCAACCCGATCGCTTGCGCCCACAGTTTGAAGAACTCGTCGCCAGGGAGCGGACGCTGAGGATTCTGGATGTGCAGCGTCTGGCCAAGCGCCTGCGCTGGGCGGCGCACTGCAAAGTGCACGATGGCCTTGGCCGCAAAGTCGACTGGTGTGAAGTCGAATCGCCAGTGATCAGCCTTGGGCACAGCGCCGACCGTCGAGCAGCCCTGGAGAAGCAGGTACATGAAGTCGCTCGGGTTCCACACGCCCGTCTGTGTGGACGGCGCCATGTTGCCCGGCCGCAGCACGGCCACAGGCAGTCCCCGCTGCGCTGCGAGCTGACACATTTGCTCCGCCACCCACTTACTCTGCGCGTATCCATTGTCCAATTGGTGCGAGATGTCCGAGAGATCCGCAGTCTCGAGTAGATCTGTGGACGGGAATGTGGCTGGGAACACGCCGTTTGTGGACACGTAGTGAACGGGCTTGACCCGCGTCTTGTGGAGACCGTTGGTCACCGCCAACCGCAACACTTCCTGGGTACCGAGAACGTTGGCAGGCTTGAGCGACGCGTAGGGCTTGACCAGATTCACCTCGGCGCCGTTGTGGATGATGGCGTCGATCTCTGTGGCCAGCGACTTGAACGTGACATCGCCCAGGCCCAGTAGGGGCTTGGACAGGTCGCCTTGCATCATCACCACACGATCCTCATAGCTGTGGGCGAGTGCGGACGCCAACAGTTTAAAGTCGTCCAGTTGGCGCCGCACACGGTTGTCGGCGTCCGCGCCACGTACAAGGCAGTACACCACGACGTCCGTGTCGGTGAGAAGCTGGTGCAGGATGTGGACACCGAGAAAGCCCGTGGCGCCAGTCAGCAGCACCGTCCGTGGTGGCCGACTCGCCATCTCCACACGGTAGCGACTGTATCCCGCCTTGCGTGTGGCCGCCGGGTAGATCGCAGGGTCCAACGCGGCAGCTTCCAGTGCAAACGCGACCGATTCAACCGGCGTTGGCGAGCTGGCGTTGGTGTCGGTGGTCTGGTTGATGCGCTGGGCCATGCCTCTCAAGGTTGGCGCCGCCAGTACGTCCGCGAGCGTCAGGTGGACGTCCCACTCGTCCCGCACGGCGGAGATCAAGCGTGTGGCCAGCAGACTGTGACCACCAACGTCGAAGAAGCTCTCGTCACCGACCTGTGTGTGTTCATCGAGCTTCAAGAGGTGGCGCCAGATCGCCACGAGTCGTTGCTCGGTTGGCGACAGCTCCATTTGCTGGCGGTGGAGCTGCTCGCTGGAGAGATCCACCGACGCCAAGCGGAGACGTGGGGCCTGGTCACTGCGCGGCATGCGCTTGCGGTCCAGCTTGCCACTCGCGCTGTTGATGGGCAGTGCGTCGAGCTGAACAAACACGGACGGGATGGCGTAGTGCGGCAGCAGGTTCTTCAGGAACGACCGCAGTGTGGCCACACTGGGCAGCGCGCCCCAGGTCTCCGGGACGACGTACGCCACGAGCTGCTTGTCTTCGCCCTCGGCGCCCTCGACCAGGACGACAGCAGTGGACACGAGTGGATGCTTGGCGATGGCAGCCTCCACGGCGCCCAGTACGACGCTGTAACCACGCAGCTTGACCATAAAGTCGCACCGGCCGATCAATTCGAGGTGGCCGTTGGGCAGACGCCGAGCGCGATCGCCCGTGCGGTACACACGCTCGCCGTGGACAGTGGGGAACCGCTGTGCAGTTTGCTCGGGGCGGTTCAAATAACCCAGCGCGAGGCACGGCCCGCCGACGTAGAGCTCGCCAGGCACACCCAATGGCAGTGGCTCCAGCGCATCGTCCAGCACGTAGGCCCGGACGTTGGCCATGACGTGGCCGCAGGACGCGTACTTGCCCGAGAGCACGGCGTCAAAGGGCGAGAGGCGGTTCAGGTCCACGGTGGAGACGTCGTGGCACTCGGAGACGCTGTACAAGTTCTGTAGCTCGCAGTGTGGGAAGAGCGCGGCGAAGCGGTCGCGCAGTTCGATGGTCACGACCTCCCCACAGAGCCACACGAGCCGCAGCGTCGCGAGCGAACGCAGTAGCGTGGCCGCGTCCACACTGTCCAAGATGAGCTGGAGCAGCGACGGCGTGAAGAGGATCCGCGTGATCGCATGGCGATGCACGTACGTGATGAGCCGCGGCGGGTCGTAGATCACGTCGTCCGGGATCACGTACAACGGTACGTTGCCCAGCAGTGGCCGCAGCAGTTCCCACACAAAGAAGACGTGCGACGCCACGCGGTCGTGCGGCAGGAACGGACAGTGGACGAGGCGCCAATGGTACGAGTGGACCGCGCCGCGGTGTGGACAGCAAATGCCCTTGGGCACCCCAGTCGTCCCAGACGACATGACCACGTAGGCGAGGTCATCGGGCGTGGTAGGCTGTCGGTCGGCGGGCATCGGCGGCACGTTCTTGATGGATTCTAGCCAGTCGCCGTCCAGTTCAAAAGCCTGTTGCCAGGTCGGTAGACGGTGGCGGTAGGCCTTCTTGGTCACAATCACGGTCGGTTGGGCTTCTTCCATCACACGCGCGAGCAATTCCGGTGGGTACACGAGTTCGAGGGGCATGTAGGCGCCCCCGGCCTTGAGTGCGGCAACGTACGCGACCACAAACTCGAGACAGTGCTCCATGAACAAGCCACTAATGGACCCAGGCCGCACGCCCAGCGCGAAGAGATAGTCGGCCAGCTTCTCGCTTTGGTGGTCGAGTTGGCGAAACGTCAGCGTCTGGTCCTGGTAATAGGCCGCGACCGCGTCCGGTGTGCGACGCACCGCCTCGCGGAAGAGGTCGTGGAGGCACTTGTCGGACGGGTAGGCTTCGGTGGCGGCGTTCCACTGGTCGTGGCGCTGCCGCGAGTCGGCCACCACGCGGTCGATGGTGCGATGCAGCGTGGCGAGGACGGACGCCAGGTACGGCGGCTGTGCGGTGGACGACGTGAGGAAGAAATGGTCGCCGGGGAAGAGCTGCAGCGTCGGTGGGTTGTTGCGCTCCAGTGCCCACTGTCGCAGTGCGTCGGCTGGGACGTCCACGTCGCGGTCGCCACCGTAGACGGTGGTTGGCGTCAGCAGCAGATCCTCCACTTCGGTGCGGCCGCGGAGCCAGTACATGAGTGTATTGTGGCGCACGAGGTCGATGCGGAGGCGTGTGAGAAGCGCCGAACGTTGGCGGTTGGCGTGGGCGAGGAGCGCCGGGTCGGTGCCGTTCCAACGGTGGAGCAGCGCCACCAACGCGTCGTCGGTCTTGTCGGCGCCAACGCTTTGCCAGCGACTGCGGGGCGCGATCCCGGAGAGGATGACGTGGTCGGGAAGCGCAAAGCCGCGGTCGTGGAGCAAGTGCGTGACGGCCAGCGCGGTCAATGCGCCGAGGCTGTGGCCGAGGAGCACGAACCGCTTGTCGAAGAACTGGCCGTGCAGCGCCGACACCAACGCGGACGCCAACGCGTCGGCGGTGAACGAGGCGCCGTCGGCGTCGGCGTCCTCGGATTCAAAGTCCACCGCGAACACCTCGACCTTCGTCCCGTCGTGGCGGGCCACGGTGTCGACGAGGGCGTCCGCGAGCGCGGCCGCGCGGCCGCCCGCGTGTGCAAAGCACAGTACCCGCAGCGGCGCGAGCTCGTCTTCCAGCAGCCGCGTCACGACGGCGCGCATCCTGGTCTGTCTGTCTGTCTGTACGTCGGGAGCAGGGAGGGAGGGGAGGAGGAGAGGCACACGCACGCAGCGAGAAGGGATTGACTGACGGTCGGGTCGGTCTCCTTGGTTCCGATGAGAGACTGAAGAGACTGGCGCCGTCACACCAGCTGTGTTATCGCGTTGTGATTGGATAAAAGTCTTTACTTTCGATCAATCATATTATTGTTGGTTCTGATTGGCTGAAAAATGATGATGACAGTAGAAGGCGGCTGGGATGGATGCGGCCCAGGAATAGCTCATCCGGCGTGTATGCATGCAAGCGCTGCTCCAGTGCGTACGCCGTCTTGACAGGAGGGAGGCTATTAATACCAATAGAATCAACTATGTATGCGTCCTTACGCGCCATTCTCACGGCGTCTTGAGCTCAATCGCGCGCGTCCCGAATGACCGACGAGTACTCGGACGACGAGTTCGCCGACGACGACGAGCTCGCGTACACCGACGCCGACGCCGACTTTGACATTGTCGGCAATGACGATGATACGGCTGCTGCTCAGGTGTTGTCTAATGATACAGGAGCACAGCCACAGCCGTTTGAATTGGAGTCAGTCGTGAGCAATGAACCACAAGCGACCCAGGACCAATCGGTGGTGGATGTGGACGACGCGGACGACTACGGCGCCGAGTTTGAGAGCCACGACGACCATGTGAATGAGGACGTAGCCACAGAGCCAGTCGCGTCCACAATGTCCACAGTAGACACACCGCTGCGTCCACAACGCAGTGCAATCATGTCCGCAACCCCACAACCTATGGACGCGCCGCCCGTCGGCCGCGCACGCAGCTCCAGCGCGCCCAAGATGGACGTGTGTGTGGACCCAGAGCTGCCGGCCAAGCTCACACGTCGCAGCAGCTCACCCCGCGAGCGAACAGCGATGATCACGCGGCTCTCGAGCCTGGGAGAACTAGCCGCGGCCGCGCCAGAGGAACTGGAGGTGCCGACCAATGTGGTCACCGAGGAGGCGGCCGTGGTGGTGCAGGGGGCGGCCGTGCGCACAGAGGACGACGAAGAAGACCGGCCGGTGATGGTCAAGCGGCCGAGCTTCCAGACGTTCGTACCGCAACTGCCCAGTCTGCATGAAGTCACCGAATACGCTGGTGCAGTTGATACCAGTCGAGAGGATCTGACGATGGATGCTGGGGATGCGAGTGGAGGTCTAGATGACAGGGGAGGTGAAGAGGAGGATGGGGATGCGTACTCGGAGGACGACGGCGGAGGGGGGGAAGAAGAGCTGAGGACGAAAGAAGATGAGAGTTATAGCGACGACGATACCGAGGAGAATGATAAGATGGAGGTCGTCGACCGAGATGTGATTGAAGACAACGAAGCGACGAGAAGCTTGCTGCCTGGATATGAAGAGGAGACGCCGACCGTCAACGCCACGATGCACTCGGAACAGCGTGTGGACGGCCAGCACCAGCTCGGTCAACCGACTGCGACTGTGGACGAGTCGTCCACAGTCGCCTACGAGCAGGTTGCAGTGGTGGTGGATAGTGTGGACGCTGTGGATCCTGAGCCACTACCAGTACCGGTGAAAATCGTACACAGCGACAATGCGGGGGACGCAGACGCGGTGGATGCACAGCAAGAGGAGGTGATGGAGGTCCCTACACAACCCGCGGTTGGAGCGACCGAACAGACGACGAGCGAGAACGAGGCAGCCGCCGTAGCCGCTGCGCTTGCTCTCGTCGTCGCGGACGACGATGGGGATGTTGGTGAGGACGTTGTGGACGACGACTTGCTGTCGGCCATGGAGTTTGCAGCCACGGAGATGGACGACCACGGCCGGCGCGAGACCGAGCTTCTCCTGGACTATGCACAGCGCGTCGTGGACCAGCAGAAGGAGAGCAGTCTCCACTCCACTCCTCCAGTGGACGATCACGCAGAGGAGCAGGAGGAAGAGGTGGAGGAGAGGAGAGGTGTTGATACAGTCGCGAGCACGACCGTTGTTACTGAAGCGGTGCCGAACGGCCAGTACGACGACGAGCCGTTCTCGGACGGCAAGCACGAGTATGAAGACGATGTGGACGGTGTGGACGGTGTGGACGATGCGGACAAGGTGGAACGTGTGGACGGTGCGAATGATGAAGCTGGGCACCACTACGAAGACGACCACGAGGAGCTAGGACGAGATGATGAGGGTGCTATCCCAAGTGTTGCTGGCCAGCAACCCATCACACAGCCACCGGGCAGCACGTCGGCAGTGGACAACACTGGCTCACCTCTCAAGACGACAGAGTCGTCATCCCGTCAGCCATCGTCCACAACACCAGCCGTGGCCCCTCCTGCTCGTCCACTGACCAAACCAGCAGCGCTTCAGCGACCTACACGTCCGCAACCAGCTCGTGCTCCTCGCAAGCCGGAGACGACCAAAATGGTGGCCACCGCACCACCGTCGAGGAAACCCGAGGTCCCTCACTTTACGCCTCGACCGCCAGCCACTCGTCCATCCTCCTCAGCGGTCGCTACCGATACGCCCGCTTCATCCACAGCGTCTCCTCCACCACCATCTCCCCCGGGCCGGCGGCCCAGTCCGTCCAAGGCCGAGTCCTCCCTGTCGTCGCCTCAACGTACGTATCCTCCTCCGCTCGAGTCCCCTCCACGCAAGGCACCAGTGTTCCGCCAGCCCAATCCATCCAAGCCCGTCCGCACGGACGCGGCCAAGCAGAACAAGCTCAAACCGGTCAAGTGTCCTGCCAACCTGCGCATCGATCTCCCACGCCACGTCGACAAACAGAAGCGCGACTGGCTGCTGCTCAACATGTTTCGCCACGGCGACGACGTCGCCAAGTACGAACCCTTCCTCCCCTCGTCCACACTATCCTCCTCCTCCTCCAGTCCGCCCGCCACGTCTCGTCCACTGTCGGCCCGACAGATCTACGGCGCCACACTGTCACTACCGGACGCACGCGAATCACTGTCGCGAGGCTCCTACTCTCGCCACGGTGGCCGCAAGATCGTGGCCGGCTGTGGACCTGTGGATCCTCGCCTCCAGGAGAGAGAGAAGCACTGGGTGAGCACCAACAAAGCGAGCGACGCCATGATCCCCGCGTACGACTCGATCCTGGACAGGTACTGCAAGACCGTCACGCGCCCCGTCGTGCAGCGCCGTATCTACGAGACCAGGCTCGACGACCTCTCCAGTCAGCTGGCGATGGTGCTCGAGAAACGCGCGTTCAAAGAGTGGAAGACCCAAGACCAGAGCGTCGTCGGTGCGGCCTACAAGACCGAGGGCGTGCCCAGTGCCACGTCCAAATCGTCCATGCAGCCACCGTCGTCCACAGCATCGTCCACAGCATCGTCCACAGCCACACTCCCGCTCACGTCGACGATGACGACGATGACGTGACGGCCACGACATTCGGCGTGTAGGCAATGTGGATGAGCCGCTGCAAGCTGGTCCACGCACTGGGGCCTTCGTTCGCGCCGCTGGTTGTGTGGCGTGGGGACGACTCGCCCTGCGTCGCGGCGTGCAGCGTGGCCTCCATTTGCTGGACCAGCCGCACTTGGAGCCCGACGTCGTGGAACTTGGCGTCCAACCGGCGGATGACCTCGGCTTTCATCGGCTCCCAACTCGTGCGTAGAAACTTGTGCGCAAGCTGCTGGTTGGCCAACGCCATCGCGTCCGAGATGGCACCGAGCTGGACCCTGGCGCCGACACCGCCAGAGGAGGAGGACGAGGAGGACGAGGGCGTGACAGGCGCGCGCAGCATTTGCTGCTGGGATACATTGACCGCGTGGAGGATCATGGCCATCCAGTTGGCGTAGAAGCGGTGGCGGTCGACGAGGGTCGCCTTCTTGCCGTGGCTCGCGTCCACCGAATCCTGAACGAGCTGGCGGTAGGCCTGCGCGGCGTCGGTGCGGTTCACGTGGAGCTGGAGGATCTCAAAGCCCTGGAGGAACTCACGGAAACTGATCGTGTCATCACTACAAATGCGGATGCCCGTGAACGGGTCGGCCTCGCTCGCGTGCTCGAGGAAGAGCTTGTGCTCGACCAGTGCTCGCAGCGCGTCCTGTGCGAGCTGCCACTCGTCCATGATGCACGTGAGCACGCTGTAGGCCGGGATCCACACGGTGCCATACACACTGGCCAGCCCGGAGAGCTTGAGCCACAGCCGCTTGTGGACCTCGTTGGACGCACCCGCAAAGAGCTGGCCCAGTGCGTCGGTCGCACTGGCCTGCGGTACGAACTCGTTGTCGCCCGCCGCGTCCAGGAGAAAGTAGTGGCCGCTGCTTCCACAGCATCGCTGCAAGACATGCAGCGCCTTGAGCACGAACCAGAAGCCGTCGCTGGGGAACGTAGGCACGCCAGGCATGCCCAGCAGTCGACAGAAGAGCTGTACCTTGTTGCTCTGCGTGTCGAGGTGGCGAACGCTCACCAGCACGTCCAGCAGGCGGCGCGTGACCACGGCTTCCAGGTGGAAGTGCTGCAAGAAGAGGCGGTAGACGTACGCATGGAAGGGCGTGAGCGGGATGAGCCGCACGTCCTGGTGGTGCTGCGCGTGTGTGGTGGACGTCGGGGAGAACCCCAGTGGACGGTGGAAGTCCGCTTGCACCAGCATCCACACACTGTTCAAGAGGTACGAGATGACGCTGTGGACCTGCGGGAGTGAGAGCTGGTGTGGCGTGTAGTCACTGGGGACGGCGCGGATGTAGGCGCGGAAGCCCTCGGGCACAACGTGCTGGAGCAAGTCGCGGTGGTCCTCGACGACGGTTGTGGACGACACGAACGCGTCCGCCAACAGAGTGGACGCTGGTGTGGACGGTGGCCTACCATGGTGACGGGGATGGCGGCGACGCCAGCGCCAACGTGGGATGGCCACTGTCGGAGGCGAGGAGGAGGAGGAGGAGGAGGGGGAGGAAGAAACCGGAGGCGGAGCAAACGCCCGTGGCCGCCACCGCTGGGCCGAATGATACGAGTTGGTCATGCAAGACCGCAGCTCCGTCTGCACCGCGACGTGGCACCGACTCCCTCTATCAGTGTGGCGGCGGCGTTGCTGGAGCACGCGGTCTTCGACCTCAAGACAGAGGCTCTGTACGTCTCTCTCCAAGTCCTGCACCTCTTCGTGCGGCGGTAGGAAGAGTGCTTGGTCCCATAACTCCTGCGGGTCCCAGCCAATCGAACTGTCCGGGCTCTTGCTTGAGAGCATCCGCATGAGCCGCAGTAGCGTCGCTTTGTACTCGTCCACCGCGGTCTTGACGTCGCTGGTATCTAACACAATGAACGTCCGCTTCGTTGCATCGCCCACACTGCTGTGGGGTGTCTGTTCGTCTTCTTTCTCTGATTTGTTTGCCTTGTCCTGGTCCGCAAAGTGACTCTGCGACTCGGTGGACGGCCACAGCCACACAGCACTCTGCCGTGCTGTGGCCACAGGGGGCAGCACACCATACTTGCCGAGGATCAACTCGATCAGCTCCTCGATAGTCGTGAACTTGTCCTCAACATGGTAGGCGGCCGCAGGCACCAGTGGCCGCCCCGTGGCCACAGCCATGGCCTCGCTCTGGATGACGTCGTCCGCTAGGTCCTGTGCGTAGTGGATCACGCTGGCCACACGGCGCAGCAGCACCTGGTCGGCGCACAGCAATAGACTCAGTTTCTTGCGCTTGCGGATGATCAGCTCGCGCTCCCTTAGCACCATTTGCTGGCGCCGTTGCAGCGTGGTCTGCAGGGCGACCAGTGAACTCTCGACCTTGAGTTGTCGCTCGCGTAGCCGCGTGAGCTCGAGCTGCACGTTGCGGTGGCGCTGTGTGAGGATTTGCTGCTGCCGCTCAGCGTTGGCCAGCGTCCGCTGTGCCACGCCCACCACCTCATTGAAGAGTCCTAGCAGGAACCGCGCGGTTGTCGGACACTGGTCGAACACAAAGCGACTCAGCTCGAAACAGATCGCTTCTTTGGTCGCTAGAGCGTGGGCGAAGGCACTCTTTGCGTCCGCGAAATCCTCTGTGGACACGTCCACCGTCGACAACGACAATTGCTTTGTCCGGGCCCAGTGGACGAACGCGTCCACTTCGTCCTGACTCGTGATGGATGGCCGCGCCTTGGGGAAGACCACAAACGTCCACTGCGCCGAACCAGACTCGTTGTGGCCTCGGAGCTTCAGCGCCGCGACGTCCACTGGCCGCTTCAAGTGGTCAAACGGCATGTACGTGGTGCCGCTCGTTATGAACTCGCTGGCTGGCACGCGCGACGGTGGGAACTGGCGACTGCGTAGCGTCGTGCGGAACTTGGCGCGTGGTGGAACGTGGCGGAGGTTCTGTGGAGGAGGCTGCTCGGGTGCTATTGGTGTGGCCGACGAGGTGGTCTCGGTGTGGACGGCGTCCACACCATCATCACTCGCTTCGTCGTCACTGTTGTCTTCGTCTTGCTCGTCAGAAGAGGACGAGGAGGAAGGGGCTTGGTCCTCCGGTTGATTGTTGGGGTGTGGACGCGGTCCATGCAGCTTGTGGATGCTGTTCGCTTCTTGCTGGCGCTTGTCGTGGACGATCTGTTCGATCTTGGTGACGACGTCCAACAGGAACTGACTCAGGAACGGCGCGTGACCGATTGTGTGGATGCGGTCCGCAAATGCCTTGGCCGCAGAGAAACAATCGTCCATACCGTCCGCGGCTGGTGTGGACGTGTGTGCGGCACGAACGACGGCGCTTTGCAGCGGCGAGAGGTCCGTCAAGTTGTGGCTGGCGTGGATGCGTTGGATGAACGCGTCACGGAGCCGTTGTAGCTCGTCGGCTTGCTGTTGGTCCAGCCCTACATGACGCGTCGACGTCTTGGCATCGATGGGCGGAAGCGCGGGCGATTGCGCCGCAAGATCGAGCCCTAGGCGGCCTCTTAGTCGGCGTCGACGCGGTGTTTTTATCGGCGACGACATGAGTATGGATGGCAGGCGTCGGATCGAGAGACCGTACGCTGAAGGGGCGGCCACGTCGGCAGATTTAGAAACGGAGTTGCATCGAAAGGAGGCGTATACATGAGGCCACTATAGGTTACATGCGTGAGCGGTGTCGCTGATCACTGAGAAGGGCATAGCGACTGTATCTCTCATTGCGTGTCGTGTGGATGGATCGATGATGCAAGGTAGTTTCTCATGACCTGATGGCAGAGTGTGACTCGCCACCGAGAAGCTGTTGACGGTGGCATGCACAGTATAGCAGTACCGGTAGACTGCCTGCGAAATAGAACAGTAATATAGGAGTGCAGTGGTTCCATTGGATTCGTGCACGGGTGGCTCTCGATGGCCACACGCATGTCCGTCACGTCATGGGGTGGTCGTCATCTCTTCACTCGATCCACTTCAACTTGCCACTCTGGATCGGACGTTCTGGAACTGGCTCAACAACTTGGATGGAGTAAACACCAACCCTACCCGCCATCGATGCACTTTCGTGGTGGGAGTCCCAGTTGCACACGGGTTGCGGGTAGGGTACGCCCTCTCTCTCCCCGATGCACCTCTGAAAGCTGATACATGATTGAATCAGCGATGCGCTGCGTGACATGTCCCCCGTTTCAGTTCACCTGCCAAAACGCGTGGCCATTCGAATTGGACTTGCCCAATCCGAGCCCTCGCTCCAAGTTGGAGTCCAACGCACTCACTGATCTGAATCGCACTGCAATTCCATTTTGAATTGAGCTCCGCCTCCTCCTCCTCCATCCTCCCCCGCTTCCTTCTTCCTTTGCTTTTCCTCGCCTTCTGTCTGTGCTTGCTGTATGGTCTCCACACTCTGAGAGTTGCGAGCCTCCGTCCGCATCGATCGATCCCTCCTCCATCTCCCGAGTCGCGCGCTTCATGGACCAGCGCAACCCGTACGGCCTGCCCAACGGCGGCCGCAACATGCCGCAGGGCATGGGTGGCGCCCCGCCGCCCATGCAGCACGCGCGCGGCGGCATGATGCCCCCCGCGTATATGAACGAGATGCTCTTCGACCCCATGAACATGGGCATGCACGGTGGCATGCCCCCCAACGCCATGTACGGACACCCGGCGCAGCACCACCCGCACGCGCACCAGCAGCCCATGGCCATGCGCGGCATGAACCCCATGGGCTTCCACCAAATGGGTCCACCGGATAACGACCCGCACTTTGTCGATGACATCATGCGCGCGCTCGGCCCGGGCGATTTGAACGACCCGGTCGGCATGGGCGCCGCCGACAACAACCACCTCCGCGCCATGTACGACAACAGCCACCTCATGCGCAACCACGCCGTGCGCCAACAAATGGGCATGCCGTCCCAACAACAACAGCAACAACAGCAACAGCAGCAACAACAGCAGCCACCAACAATGCAGGCCCGCATGGCGCCGCCACCGCCGCCGCAGCGCGCGACGCCACCACCGCCGCAGCAGCAGTCAGGCATGGGCAACCCGATGCAGATGCAGCCGTCCATGCAAATGGACAGCGTGAACCCGCTGCAGGCCGTGTCACGGATGCCGCTGGCGCAGCCGATGCCGGCGCAGTCACAAACGTCGGCGCTGAACATGCCCAGCGCGGCGCCCGCCCGCCGCACCCCGTCGTCCGCCAACGCCAACGCGACCACCGCGGCGTTGGTGCCGGCGAACCCGTCGCGCGCCAACGCCAACGCCGCCGCCGCGCTCGCCGAGCAGCGTGCACTCGCGGCACAATCGTCCAGCGCGATGCAGAGCGGGGACAGCGACGACGACGGCCTGGACGAAGACTCGAACAAGAAGAAGGAGCGCCGCCGCCAACAGGTGCGCTACGCGTCGCGTCGCCGCCGCAAGAAGCAAAAAGACGAAGAATCCTTTCTACGCGACCGCATCGAAGAACTCAAGGAGCAGATCCGCATCATTGGCGGTGACCTCTCGGAGCAGTGCTCGCAGATGGCCGGCATGAGCGAGCAGGCGCTGACGGAAGCGTACGAGAAGCAGATGCAGACCGTGCAGAACCTGCGTCGTGACAACAACAAGCTCAAGGAGCAGCTCCTGCAGCACGAGAACTTTGCGCGCATGATCCAGTATGGCCTCAACGCGCTGCCCAGTGACTGCCGTGACGTGGACCGCAAGAAGATCACGGGTGTGCCCAATTGGTTTAGTGACCAGATGAGTCCGCTCAAGGGCCCGACGCTCGTGGTGGACTTGAACCTGTGCCACGACGCCGTGCGTGTGGCGTACAACGAGCTCAAGTCGTTCGGTCCGTCGGTCAACGCGAAGACGAACGTGTGCTTCGCCATGGGCTGGCGCACGGAGCTCTGGGCCACAGGCACGTGCCTGAGCTTCAAGGCCACGCGCACGATCAACGACCGCAACATCCGCGAGGTCACCGAGGCGTCCTGGGATATCATCACGTCCCCGGACAAGTGCAAGCGCATCTACCCAGACGTCAAGCAATTCCGAGTACGTGTCGTGGGTGGTGCTGGCTCGAGTGCATGATAGCGAGCGACCATGGGAGACTAACTTTTTTTTTGGTGGTGGTGGTGCGATAGGTGCTGCAAAAGGTCAACGACGATATCGTGGTGGTGCACCGCATCGCGTCGGTGGCGTCCGACCTCAAGGACCGCGAGTTTATCTCGGTGGCGTTCCGCTTCGCCGACGGCAACAACTATTTTGTGGGGCTCAAGACCATCTCGGTGCAGACCGAGTGCTCGGAGAACTGCATCCGCGGCGAAGAATGCCAGGGCTGGATGTTCACGGGCGACCAGGAAGAAGCGACCACCTGGAAGGCTAATTTCCTCGGCTATTACGACGTCAAGGGCGAGAAGGACGACAAGGTGCTGAATCAACTGGCCAACGAAGCCATGTTTGGTATGCTACGATGGGAGAGCGAGGCCATGCACCCGCTGAGCGTGTAGGGAAGGCCGACACGATGCCGCCTTGACCCACGGCGCCGCTCCTCCACGCCGTGGGTCCCACGACCACTTCTCGTGCAGTCTCCACGGGCTGCTGTAGGGTCCTCCCCCCGTATCATCTCCTTTTATTTTCTCTTCTTTACGACTGTAGTATCTTCCGCTCTTTTTTTTCTTTTCTTCGTTGTAGCACAGTCAGGTCGAATGCACGTGTAGGAAGGGTCCCAATGAAGACACACGCCCCCACTCCACTCGTGTGTTTTCTTTCTCCGCTGGCCCTGGCCACACTTCATGTATTAATAGTAGTCAGTCCTCCATGTGGTTGATGGAAAGCATAGGTAGTTTATAACACGGACAGCGATAAGAAGCATCGGGATTGCGACGACATGGGCAGAAGACGTGGCTCGTAATTCGACGGTCACAACTGTTGGCGCCGAGACAGCTACCGTACTTCTTCCTACATACCGTATACACTTCAAGGCGAAGCTATCTACCCTTGCACGATCTGGATGGCGGACGCGTCGTACTGGCAGAGGGAGTCGGCCACGCCCGTGCTCACCTGGCTAGGGGAGCGGCCGCCTTCAAAATGGGCGCAGACGACGAACGTGGCCGTGGTCGTGACCGTCACGCCGTCGACCACGGCTTCGTCCTTGTAGTTTTTGTTGACGCGGACAAGCGGTCCGATCGGGTGGTAGTTGTCGATGCCGACGATGCTGATCTGGCGCTTGACGGGCCCACACGTCGCACACGATTCCACCAACGAATTGGAATCTTCGACGTAGAAGTTGGCGACCTTGACGAGGCCCGAGGCCCTGTGGAGCACCACGCGCTGGCTGGCGCCGCGGGCACCGCCGCCCGAGATGGTGGTCGTGCCCACGCTCTTCTCCACGACGACAGCGGCCTGGCACACGCCGTCCGACCACACGCCTTCGAGCACGCAGTTTTGTTCGGCGCAGACCACGCCAACCAGGTTGTTAGCGCCAACGATGACGTTCTTGAGCACGCCGCCCGGCTGCACGATGAACACGGCGTCGGCGTTGGTGAATGCGGCGTCTTCGCTGCACGTGAGGTCGCTGCGTTCGTACTTTTTCATGCCGCCGTCGAACGTTTGGCCTGCGGCGATGATGTGGGGAGCAGTCAGCTGGACGGTCGAGGTGGCGCGGGGCCACTTGGCCGGAGACGGAGCTGTGGTTGGTGGTGTGGGTGCTGGAGTTGGTGCTGGTGTTGGTGCTGGTGTTGGCGCTGGTGTTGGCGCTGGTTTTGGTGTT
>JAADXF010000551.1:0-15886 GCA_023337575.1 Pythium chondricola | reverse complement strand
GTGCTCATGGATGGTATGGGCCCAAGCCCGCCAAAGTTGTCCACGTCGCCGAGGATACTCCAGGATGCATCCTTCTGGAGACTGAGGCTCATGGGTGGATATGCGGGGCCAGTAGAGTTCGTGGTGGATGTGATGGTCGTGGACCCTGTGGCCGACGACGCGTTGGCGATCGCTGACTTGTCGGCGTCCGCAGCGGCCGGGTCTTTCGCGCCGTCGTCGGTTCGCTGGCGCTTGTGCGCTTGGTACACGGCGTATCCACTCGTCGTGGACGTGGCGGTCGAGTTGTTGGCGAGGCCCGCGCTCGTCGTGCCGACCGAGTACCCAGTGTTGTAGAGACTCATTTTTTTTCACTTGGTGGGTTCGATGGGTTGGTTGGTGACGTCGAGTTGGCGCTCACCAACTCTTGGTGCTCCTGAGACGAAGCGAGGGGTGAAGGATCGTTCGAACGGCGCCGCGTGAGAGGCGAAGACACGGCGCCGAGGTGATCACCGTGGGTCCGTCTGCCTGGGGTGCCGCGACTTGGATGCGCTGCTCGTTTTTCAAATGGCAACACAACCAACACTCATTTTCATTCATTCTTGCTCCCTCCTCAAGAGAACGCCCCCCACGGTACGCTGATTCGAACATGTTGAGAACATGTTTTAAACGGTGTGGAGATGAGCAGATTCTTCACGACCACGAGAATGTTGGTGGCGAGTCCCTTTATTTGGCCAATCAGAATCACCCCTATCCACTTTGTCGGCGCGTGGTGTGGTTTACGTATGAGTGATGGTCACCGAGGATTATGGATCGTGGGAACGAGCCGTGTGGAGATGCCATTGAAATAGTCGGGTACACTATTTGGCGAATGCATCGCGTGGTGTATGCACGGGTGCCGTACATCAGGATCAGTCAATGCATGGCCGTGTCTATGATGATATCTTGTGTGAGTGGAGCCTTCGCCAAGCACACAAACGTCGAGACAGAGGAGGCATGTTGAAGTGGAATGACGGACAGTTTATCCGACACCTGGGTCACGGGTGGTAGGTGCCTTTCTTGGTGAGCTCTATCCATATCATGTTCGTTCATAGCAAACGCAAATGTTACCACTGTTCCTTGACCGCATCGATCTGGGGATCATCCTGCTCCCCATATGCATATATCGATACTGTATTGATGATTTCCGACTTGTTGGCCACTATTACGTAGTACAGTATTGAGCCATTCGGTGAGTGGACCATGCGATGAACTCAGCCACCAAAGGGCAGCCTATTGAGCGACCTTTCAGTCTTTTGTGCACACAACGGACTGGGACAGAGCTTGAGCAATGGCGCTCCGCCAGAATGCAGGTGACTATGCCGTCGACAAGCGCGTTCATGAATGGTCTTCAGCGACAGCTCCACTGAAGAACAGGGAAGAAGAGGAGGAGAATAGCCATGGGCGCGAATGTATGCTGTCCAAGGTGCTCGCTATCGTGCTCATTGTCGGTCTGTGCGGCTTCATCTACTTCGTGACTGTTCACATCTTGCTTCGATCACCAAGATACGCAAATCTCCATAGACAGTTTCCATAAATGCCACCGATCCATAAATACATAGAAATTGATATCCAACCAGATTTGCGATGCTCTTCGGCAGGTTCTCGAGAACAGTTCCAGCATGTGCGACGAAGCAGATGTTCCTATTAGCAACAAGCGATCAAGTTGATCATCAACGAGTCGGTTCTTGCAACAGAATCACTTGATGTGCGTCACGCACTGCGTGTGCGATGCAGTCACCCCAGGTGGGAGCGCGAGTTCCAGGTGGATCAAGTCTAAACTGGAGCTCTCGTGTCGGAACTTGAAATGGGACTGTTCTATTAGTGAGACGGCTGGGAACGGTTCTGCGACGGTGTGGCGCATCCAATCTGGGCAGCAGGAATGATCTCCTTTTTGGTGCTGCGGACGCGTAGCATCGGCTGCTTTTTGCGAGCTCCTCCATCCACGCGAGTCTATCCTGATCATCCACTGTGGAGTTTGCATATTTATTGTCCCGATCGCTCGAATCAAATCACGCGCGCCCCATTCCTCAATCAGCGGCATTTGGCTCAAATCGATCAGTTCCATTTTAAGGACGAAACGGTTTTCTATAGCTTCGGCATCAACAGCAATCGCCAATCGATCCCAATTTGAGCCGTTTGCCTGCTCGCATTTTCCGACACCACGTCCAGGCGAGCTCCCCCCTCGCATTCGTTCATCAGTTCCATCGCAGCACAGACCAATATGAGCCGCCAAGGGTACCTCATTCTCCACGAGAAGCGCAACGCGCCGCGTGTATGCTTCTTCTCGCTCGAAGACGGCTTCCTTCGCTACTACGCGACCGATAGATGCTCAAAACAAGTCGGCGAAGTGCGCCTCTCGGGCTGCAAGATCGTGGTCAAGGCGCAGCGTCGCGCTGACGGCATTCCGAACTCTTTCGTTCTCGAGACACGCAAAGTCAATGTCAAAGATCGCTCGTACACGCTCGGCGCGCCAGTGCGACTCGAACTATCTAGCCACACGAATGAAGACCGTCAGGACTGGGGAAAAGTGCTCTTCTCGTGGCAGCGATACTACTGGCGCGACCCATCTGCTCAGGAATCCGCCGAAGCGGATCGTCAGCTCCTAAAGTCCAAGGGTGAGCTGGAAGAAGTGCTCATCAAGTTCTACCCGGGCGAGTCGGTGACCAACAACCAATCCTCGAACAATGCCGGCATCAGCATCGTGGGTACGACAGCAAGTGCCGCGCTCTCGGCAGCCAAGCAGCCCATCACGTTCCTGCGGAAGAACGCGTCATCCCTACGACGATCATTCTCCATGTACCTCCCCTCCACAACGGCCTCCACCGCCTCCACTGTTTCCTCCACATCGTCGCCGACGTCGACAAGCAAGGGCAAGGTGGAAGCAGTCGCAAGCGGACCGGAGGCCACCGACTGCGTCAAGGACAAGGTCGTTCTGGCCACCGTGGCCTACACAACCGCAACTATTTATCGCGGTGACAACCAGCGGGAGTCATGCGCTGATTAGAGGCCGCCGTAGCATTAACAACACCACACAGTATAATTATTCGAGATCCATTTCATTCTAGCCAACACTCAGTGCCGAAGATGTGGATGTTCTAAGCCGATCACAACTCGCCTTATAGCTCACCAACTGCCGATTGATTGCTCTGGCTCAATGCGATCGTACGCTCGCCGCCGTTGCCAGCGACATGTGCCACGAGAATGGATCGCGCTGACGTTTCGAGTCGGATAGTCGGTTGTTCAGTACCATCACCGAGCGACGCTGCCTGCTCTGCGATCGTCGCGAAGAAGCCCGCGGTGTTGTTCTGTGCTGTGTACTTCAGATCCCCTTCCACCTTGAGGCACAGGCCCTGTGCGTCCGTCACCACGACGCCTTGAACGTCGTTCCTCATGTTCGCCCAGAAGAGAAATGTGTGTGTCGGCCTTCTTTGGTTCGTCTTATGTTGCCAATACAATTCCGCAACGTAAGAATGATGTGGCTTGTCAGCAACATAAAACGCCCAGAGTGATTGCGCAGTGTTGGTGATGGTCATGTTCTCGCGGTTTGGGGGCCAACTTCAAAATGACCCAGGTGGCGGGACAACCTAAAACCTGTATAAACGACTTCTGTCTTCTGTTCCGTATGGAACAAATCAACGCCAAATTGAACGGGATATAGATTATCACAGTGTCGCAACTGTGTTTGTTCCGTGTCTTCTGAGGATTTTTTAGAGAGCAAGAATCTCGACACTACACTCCCCAGAACCGCAACTTTCGTTCCCTTCCTCACCGACTTTCGCGATCACTACCGCCAACTCCACCATGCAGACCGCTCCGCCGACCGCTAAGCCCCGCGACGACGTCAAGTTCTGCGCGGTGCAACGTGTCGGCGCGCACGCGTTCCTGGTGGTCTGCACGGCGCTGCGTTGGCAGGTGTTCCGCCTGGACCGATTCTCGTCGTCGCGGGATTCCCTCACGCCTGTTCAGGTTGGTGATTTTCAACCAACTTTTTGTTGGCGTCGGCGCATGTTCCAACTCTTGTTGTTGGTTTCCGTACGCAGATTGTCGTGGATGACACGCGTGCCGATGCGGTGCTCACCAACATACGGATGCTGCGACTTTTCCGACTACCAGGCACCGACTCGAGTCGAGTCGCGCTCGGCGGCTTGTTTGTGTCGGAGCGATGCGACGAAGTCGATTACTCCCACGCATCCGCCGACACCAACGACACCAACGACACCAACGACGCCAACGAATGGCAGTCGGCGAGCCAACATGCCGACGACCTCACAGTCTTTTCGTTTCCGGACGAGCGGTGCGTACACGCCATCGTTTCCTACCAAGGCATTCCTCTCACTAATACCTCGGATGATTGATTTATTTTTTGGGTACGGTGGATCTGTTTTTTGTCCGTCCAGAATCGTGCGACGATTGCCACCGCCGCCGTCCACAGTCGTGGACGTCCAAATCGAACGGTCCACAGCCGCGGTCCTCTGTGAATCGCACGAGATCTTCCTCATCAACCTCCTCACCTTCAATATAAGGCAGCGGATCACGTCACTGGCGTCGCTGGCGATGGCGCTGGGTCCGCGATGGATCGCGTATCCCGAGTGTGCTTCGTCCGCGTTCGATGAGGACAGCGACCGTGAGGACGCCGACGAGGTTGTACTCGAGGCGCTCGTCCACAACACATCCCGCCAACTGTTGGCGTCCACAACCTCGACCTCGACCTCGTCCACATCGTCCGCAGCTGTCCCCATTGGGTCCTACAACGCGATCGACGTCGCACAGAACGTCGCGTCCGGTATCTACTACCTCTCGAAGACTATCGCGCCGTATCTCTCGTCCTCTCCGACCGCCACCAACGACAAAGCTTCGTCCACACCTTCGGCCACAGACCCGTCCACACAGCGGCCACCACAGCAACCGGTCCACAGTGGATGGGTCACGGTCCAGGACGTCCACACGACCCGCGTGGTCGCCAGTTTCCAGTGCCACTCGACCGCGCTCGTCCACCTCGCATTCGACCCGTCGGGTTCCCTGCTGGCCACAAGCTCCACCAAGGGACAGAACGTCCACGTCTATCGGCTGCTGCCTCCGCTCCAGCACTCGAGAGGACGGCGTCCCCTCCGCCACCAACTCCTGTACAAGCTTCAGCGAGGGATCACACACGCCAGCATCGCAGACATGGCCTTTAGCCAGGATGCCAAGTGGCTCAGTGTCACCTCGGCCCACGGCACAAGCCACCTGTACGCCATCCACCCAGAGGGTATGCCCATGAGCCTCCACAGCCACGCCACCGTCCACACGAGCCACCGTGAGGACCACTACAACGTCGGATCCAAGGATGTGAGCGATTTCTGCGCGGGGTTCCGACCAGTCGAGCCAAAGACGCTGTCTCGTGTACTCAAGATCCACCACTCGTTGCTGGCGAAGAACCACACACGTGCGGCTGCAGCATTGACGGCGTCCACCGCGAGCACAAGCTACGGGTCGTTTGGCCTCGGGGCATCCTCAGCATTCTACTACAACACGCCGCCGTCCACACTGGTCGGCAATGCGCTGGATGCATCCCAGGCATTGATCGCACAACTCGCGCAGTCCACAGGCCTCGACTTTGGTGGGTATGAGGATGTGGACGGCCCCGGCAGTTGGCGTCGCCACCGCCGTCACCGACTCTGCTGTCTCTTTGCGGTGGACGGGCTCAAGATGGTCATTTGCTGCGACAATACGCTCAAACTGTACGACCTCAGCGTCCACACGCCACTGCTTCCATCCACACCGAGCGGCACGAGTGCCAAGCACAAGACACGAAGCTCTCCATTCGGATTCGATGCCACTGTGGCCGAGCTCAAGTCATGGGATCTGTTGGAGATGGACCGGGTACGAACGGAATCGCTCGCGTCCACAAGTGCGGACGACGCAGCGTCGTCGGACGCAGCCGCCCCCAGTCCACACCGGCCACGCACCAGTGAACTGCGGACGTTCGTGCCGCGAGGCCTGCCGTTGTGGGCGCACCCGAAGGTCTCGTTCCGCGTTGTGGAACCAGACCATCCAGACGGTCTCGTGCTCCAAGTCAAGCGCAAGGGCCCCAGTGCGCAGGAATTCGGAGGAGACGGTATTGTCCACGGCGACGGAGACGACCAGCAGCTCTTTGTGATGGAGATGGATGCGTACTTTGGCCTTGGCGGCTCGCCCGTGTTCACCGGCCAGTCGGACCAACGCGTCACGCCCGCGGTGCCTCGCTTGGACCTCGCCGAGAGCATGAACCTCGCCATCGCCACGTCCATCGCCACGCCCACCGACGCGACGTCATCCCTGAGCACGACGCCAGAGCTCACGCACATTGACGATGGCCTCCAAATCCTGAAACTCGAGGCCAAGACCGACCTCACGAAGAAGACACACGGCCGTCCGCCGCGCAAGACGGTGGAGTCGTCCTCGTCCCCCTCGTCTGAATCCAGCAGCCTCTCGACGTCCGCGTCCACGTCGCCCACGATCCTCCAGTTCACGCTGCAGCACATGTACTTTGCCCAGCCACCCGAGCCCAGCACCTAATTACTGTAGTCCCTTTTACCGATAAAAGAACCGTCATTCAAAGTCAACGTAATCACTATTTCATGCACATCGTAATCGCGATTACGCGTCCGCGGGGCGCTCCAGGTTGTTTTCGGTCGGCTGCAGCATCAATTCCACGATCTGCTCGACCTGCGTGGCCAGGATCTGGGTCACTTCGGCCCGGGACTGGCCCACCTTGCCCGCGAGCTCCACGTAGTACTTGAGCTTTGGCTCGGTGCCACTCGTGCGCAGCGTCGCGACGCAGCCATTGGCAAACGTGTACGTGATCATGTGGGACGACGCACTCACCGGTAGCACGGCTTTCTTGTCCGGCTGCTCGCTGTCGTAGCCCGTGGTGAGGTCACGAATGTGGTCGATCGTAAAGTCCCCACACGCGGTCCAGTACTGGCCGCCGTTGCGGAGCCGCTCGAAGATGCGGTTGGTCACGAGCGGGTCGTAGCACTTGACGTACAGATTCTGCGTGACAAAGTGGCCGTACTTGTCGTAGAGGCTCGTGAGGTGCTGCGCGACAGTTGTGTCGTTGTGCGTGGCCAGCTGCACGGCCATCTCGGCGAACACGGCGGCCGCCACGACGCCGTCCTTGTCCTTGACCAGGTCACCGACACAAAAGCCGATCGCTTCTTCGAACGAAAACAGCACGGTCTTGCCCTCGGCGCGCAGGTCCGCCGTCTTGTTGCCCATCCACTTGAAACCCGTGAGCGTCTCGACAAAGTGGACGCCCTCCACGTTCGCCACAGCACGCAGCATCTTGGATGACACGGTCGATGCCACAAAGTACAGCTGGGACTTGTCCGCATCCGGGTGCGACGCCAGGTACTGCATCAATTCCCAGTGGCCCAGCAGCAGGCCGATCTCGTTGCCGGTAAAGATCTTCCACTGCTTGGTCACTGGATCCTGCTCGGCCACCGCGAGACGGTCCGCGTCCGGGTCGTTGGCCAGGATCAACCGCGCGCCGTTGGCCTCGGCGGTCTCCATCGCCAACTTGAGCGCGCCTTTGCCCTCTTCTGGGTTTGGGAATGCCACGGTGGGGAACTCGGGGTCTGGCAGCAGCTGCGCCTCCACGCGGATGTATGGTTTGTGGCTGAAGGCCTCGAACGAGCGGCTCGTGAATGCGTGGCCCACGCCGTGCATGGCCGTGTACGCGATCCGGAGGTTCGTCACCGCGTTGTCGGCAGCGTAGCGGCAGAGCCGGCGCTGCATCAACGCAAAGTAGGACGCCGTCATCTCCGCCGTCGGGTCCTCGACCAGTGGGGAGCTACCGGTACGCAGCGACGCGAGGAGCTCCTCGGAATAAGTGGTCCAGGGCGCGAGGTTGTGCAAGATCGTGCCCGCGATGCCCTCGTCGTGCGGAGGGATGATCTGGCACCCGTTGCCCCAGTACACCTTGTACCCGTTGTCCGCCTTGGGGTTGTGCGACGCCGTGACCATCACGCCCGCGGCGCACTGCTTTTGCTCGATGCAGAATGGCTACACATTTAATTTAAAAAAAAGGATAAGTGGTCGGGGTTCGTCAATTTTAATTGTCCACACTTTTTAAAAAAAGGGTGGACAATTAAAAAAAAGGGTGGACGAAGTACAAGTCCAACTCACCACAAGTGGCGTCGCGACAAAGCCTTCGTAGAGGTAGACCTTGATGCCGAGATGGACGCAGACGGCGGCCGTGAGCTCAGCGAAGCGCTTCGAGTTGAGCGAGCCGCTGACGCGGTGGTCGTAGCCGAGCGCGACGCCGCGACGCTTGGTCTCGTCCTCGCCCAGCGTCGCGATCAGGTACTTGGCCAGGCCCTGTGCGGTCTGCAGCACCACGAGATCATTGATCGCGGTCGTGCCCGGGCCCATGACGGCGCGCAGACCCGCCGTGCCGAACTCGAGGCGGCCGTGGAAGAGTTTGCGCAGTGCCGGGATGTCCGTGGCGTCCACAAGCGCCTGCACCTGGGCACGCGTGCCCGTGTTCACGTCCCACGCGAGCCACTGCGCCGCGGCCGCGAGCCATTGTTGCGAGTCGTCGGCCATGTCTTACAAGTAGCTTGGTGTTGAAAGGATAATTGAAGAATGAGGGGGCGCGTCGCGCGTGGCGTGGCCAAATTTTAGCTGCTTGAGCTTTGTGCGGGGATACAGTGGCAATGATCTTGTTTCAGTGTATATGTTGATGCCGTATACAGACTACGCATGTAGTGTACTGGATTAGGTTGTACAGGTTGAGGGTGGCGATTCACATTCAGCAGGGCAACGTGTACACATGCTGTCACAGATCCAGCGTGCGCATTCAGCGAAAGCGACGTCATTCACACTTGCACACACGAACGCGTGCAAGCGCACGTTGTTTGTGATCCGAAGGCTTCCTCGTAGACAATACCAACCGGACGTGACGCACATGCCTTCGTCCATTCCATCGATACACAACACTACGCTCTATGCTTGCGTTGGGCTCTGCTGTTGTAGTCGCTTCTCTTCTTTCTTTCGCTGCTGCTTGAGCTTGAGCTTGAGATTCTTGGCCTTCTTGCGCGCCGCTTCTTCGCGCAGCTTCTCCAGTAGCTCGTCCTGGGCACTGACCTTGCGCTTCTTGTTCGCACCAACCACACTCGACCGCGAGTCTGACGATGCCGTGGATGGAGCCACCTCTCTAGGTGCATCAGATACAGTCAATTCTACTGTTGTTGACGTTGGCGCTGATGAAGATGATGCACCCGATTTGTACCGCACCAGCTCCTGCTCCTCTTTGTCTAATGCCGCGGCGTCTTCTGCCGCACCAGCGTTCTCATCCTCCTGTTGCTGCGTCCGGTACTTGCCTGACTTGCGCAGCAGCTTGTTCTTCATCTGCTTCTCGTGCTCCGTCAATTGCTTGCCCGAGCCACTCAGTGTTGGCCGCGTCAAGCTATCGGAGCTCTTGGCGGACGGCCGATAGAGCGCGACCGGCGCACGGTGGACGCTTGCGGACGCAGCATCCACACCGCCCTCTTCCTCCACAAGTGCCGCGATCGACTTGCCGCCCAGCGTCCACGAGCTCACCACCGAGAACGCGCTCGCGTTGAACACGAGGTCATCTTCGTCGTGTGCCACCACCATTTTCGTGATTGTTGGTTGGGTTTTCGGGTTGACTTGATCAGTTAACTTAATCGAAAATGTACTGTACTACTCTTTGCTGTGGACCCGGGTCGATTCGGTTGAAACGGGTTTCGTAAACCCACCAACCCGTGCGGTTTGGTTGGCTGGCTGGCGATTGCACCAAGTCACGGCGCCAAGGCAAGAACGCGCCGACGTGGTTCATTTTGATCTTGGTTGAGAAGCAGCTCCGTGTATCACTTCATCTAGCACCATGGGTCGTATGCACAGCAGTGGCAAGGGTATGTCCAAGTCGGCGCGTCCGTACCGCCGCACGCCCCCTACGTGGCTCAAGGTCTCGACGGAGGACGTCGAGGACCACATCTGCAAGTTCGCCAAGAAGGGTCTGACCCCATCGCAGATCGGTGTCATTCTCCGTGACTCGCACGGCGTCGCCCAGGTCAAGAGCGTGACCGGCTCCAAGGTGCTCCGCATCCTCAAGAAGAACGGTACGTGTTTGATTCCGATGGATGGAAATTGAATGGGTCACGACGTGATTCTGACCGGCGATTGTTTCTTTTTTCTTCTTGTGACTCGCTCCCTCCCTTCTCGGCTCGGTATTACCTGACGCCGCGTGATCGCTCGCTCCACTGTTGTGTGACTGCGTTGGCGTCCGTGTGACCGTGGGAATACGCGGGTTTCGATGCATGCCAATGGACTCCATCCATCAGGTCTTGCCCCGGAGCTCCCGGAGGATCTCTACATGCTCATCAAGAAGGCCGTGGCTGTCCGCAAGCACCTTGAGCGCAACCGCCAGGACAAGGACTCCAAGTTCCGTCTGATTCTGATCGAGTCGCGTATCCACCGTCTCGCTCGCTACTACCGCCAGAACCGCAAGCTCTCGCCAAACTGGAAGTACGAGTCGGCCACCGCCTCGACCCTCGTCGCGTAAGCGTAGCTTCGCTAACTAGCTAGATAGCTAGCTGACCATTCGCGCAATCGGACCTTTGTCTGAGCAAACCCATCAACACGGATCAAACGTACTCACATTAGTTATCTCATGGTTCTTGAATTGGTTGCTCCAACTGTTGGCGTCGGCGCGCACGCGCCACACGGCGCCGTTCGGCTTGCAATCGCTTGCTCTTGCAGTCGTGGTCTAAATGCGCCTGGGTGAGGCTGGCCACAATGGTCTCGGCACAATCCACCTGTGGACACCGACGTAGTCGGTTCTCACACTCGTGCTGGTAGTGGTGCTCAGCGTGGCGCTTCTTGATCCAGCGTCCGCAGTTGAGCAGACACGACTCGAGCGCTTCCTTCTCCCAGTACTGCGTCACCAGTGTCTCTCGGTACGTGTACCGCTGGCAGTCGGTCGCCAAGTGGCTTTGCGTGTCGCTGCACCGGTAGACGTCCTCGCACCCGACCTCGCGACACCCGACCACACGGTGGACGCAGTGGCCCCGGATGTGGCCGTCCAGTTCGCGTACGCGCATACTCTGTCCACAGTGCAGTGGACACGGCACGGGCTCGGTTTCGCGGTCACGGGCACGTTGGGCGAGTTGCTTGAGCCGCTGGTTCACAATGCAACTGGTCTTGTCTCGTAACGACGGTGTCGGTGGCAGACCAAACTTCTGGCGGATCGCGGCTGTATTGTAGAGCACCCACTGCGTGTTGAAGCACGGCGCTCGTGGCTGCCTCAGGGCCATATCGTCGACCACATTCCCGGCCCCTTCCTCAAAGGTGTAGTACGCGAAGAGATCCGCATTGCGGCCGGCATCCACAATCGCCTGGCTATGTGCCTTCAGATAGTCTACGGATAGACTCGAGGTCCAAACGCGCACCTCCTGGACGTACCCCTGGAACGCGTCGCCGTTCTGGGTGTTGCTGCCAAGCCGACAGAATGGCAACTCGAATGCCCCTCGACGGATGCCCTTGACCTCGCCATCCACCACGAGTGTGAGCTCCTGCTTGCTGGCGCAGAACGCAACGTGGTGCCATCGCTGACGCGTGAGCGAAATGGGGAAACTCGCCTCGGTTCTGGATCCAGAAGTCCGGTAGTACGTCACTTGTCCGTTAGACCCACCGACTAACGCGATGGCGTTTTTCGTCGAGGATAGAATCACATGGCGTCCACGGCGCTCGAGCAATTTTGTCGGCGTGTTGTCCGACACCAACGCCAACTTGGCGTCCACTTTCGTCAACTCGCGCTCGTACTTTCGCTTGAGCCGCATGGCGTCGGCGTCGTCGCCATTCACTTGACTCAGTAGGTCTGCATACTCGGCGCGTTTCGCTAACAGTTTGCGCTGCTCGGCTGCTTTCTCCTGGCGTGCCGCCTTCTCCTCTGCTGACAGCTTGGTGGCCTGAGGCTTGGCGACTGCCTGTGCCCACACCGTGATGTCTCCAAGTCGGTCCAGCTCCTCCTCCCTCAATTCCGTGGTCAAAAGTTGGCGTCCGGCCACCAACTCGGCAGCCTGCGCAGCGATTTCCGCATTGATCTCGTACGCGACCGACGAATCACGTGCCTCCTCCTCCTTGAATAACCGCAGTGCTTCACCCAGGAGCAACTGGAGCAGTCCCTTGGCCAGAGCGATGGCCTCGGCGGCGTCCGTGGCGCCGTGCTCCGCCGCGTTGAACTCGTCCGCCAACTCTTTCGCCGCCAACGAAATGTCGTTCAGAATCTGGCTGTTGGAGCGATGGTCTTTACCCGTGGTCTGCTGACCACGCTTGTGTTGGAGTTGCTTGAGTTTCTTCTTACACTGCGCGGCTTGCTGTTGGCACCGGTCGTGCTCGCGCTGCTTCATCACGATGGTCTCCACATGATCCACACACTGCCGATGGAGGTCCAGGATCTCTTCTTTCGCGTCCACCATCCACAGAAAGAGCTCGATGGTCCACGGTGGAGGCAGATCCACCGCACGCTTCTCAAGTGCGGCGCCAGTCTCGCTGTTCATCACCATGTACGCCGTGCCACTGACTGGGAAGCAGAGCATGCTGCGCTCGTGCATCGCCAGGGCCATAAAGTCTTCGTGCATGTGGCGGTCGCGCCAGCGAAGCCTCGCCTTGCAGCCATGGGCAGCGTTCTTGCAGTTGACGATACGACTCACACACTCGGCCGCTGCGTGGCCCGAGAGATGGCGCCGTTGTACGTAGGCTCCACACTCGTTGCAGACCACGAGCGTGTTCATTTCTTTTGCGCGAGCAGCCATCGCATTTCGCTCCAGCGTCACCACGCACTCAGTCTTGAGGTGGCGGTCCACATTCTCAACAGGCACCCACTCTTTGCATCCAGTGAGGGCATTCGGACACGGACGCTCGCGCTTGGGGCACTCGTCTTCTTGGTGCTCCAGCAGGTTACGTTTGTGTACCCTCTGGGTACACCACTCACACTCGATCTCTTCGTTCACTGTGGCTGCGTCCGCGCGGATCCGTGCGCGGCGCATGGCCACTTTGCACTCGGTTGCTTCATGTGTGGCTCGATGGTGAAACGGGAACAGCATCGTACAGCCGAACGATGCATACTGGCAGGCGACTTCACGCTTGACACATTCAAAAAGCAAATGGTCGTCCATGCGTCGACGCTCAGCCAGCTCACCGCATACACTGCACGGCACGCGCGTGTGGGCTATCTGATGGTCCTCTAGTAGCTGCAGCGTTCGCTTGTTGGCCACGCAGTCGGCTCGGTCGTGGGCCGGTCGCTCGCACGCTGGGAACGACGCTGCGCATCCTGCCCGTGGACAAGTGACGATCCGCAGTGGACACGATGTGGTCTTGTGGCTGCGCAGTTGGACATGAGACGCCAACTCAGCTGAACACACGTCGCATACCACCACGTCACTGACAGAGAGCGATGGCGCGAGCCCGATGGACACTGGGGACGCTGGCCGTGGACAGCGACCGGCCTTGGTTGGGGACGCAGGGACCGGATGAAGTGGTTCCAGGATCATTGTGGCTGGAGATGGCGGACACCTGAATCCGGATGCATCGGATTGCATCTTTTGGATGATTTGTTGGCGTTGGTGCTCCACGAGCTCGAGCTGTTTTGCGAGCTCGAGTAGCGCGTGAGCCTTTGCGGGTGTTTGACCACCGTGCGCATCCTTGAGTTTGGCTGGTGCCCATTCAACGTGCGCATCAGCCACGACTGTCTTCAGCACAGGAGACGTAGGCTGAGTGCCATCGCGCTGTTGCTGTTGTAGACTTGCAGGCGCGGGGACCGGTGGCATGCGCATCCTGGCGAACAGGTGCCATTGTTCATGCCAACGGCAACGGTTTCCAGTCGGACTCAGATCTGAGCCACCACTTCAAGAAAAAAGAGGTCACTTTTTCGGGGGAATCGTTGTTCCACAAATCAAAGTGGTCGTCGCATTGTGGAGGGAGGTTTAGCCATCACGATCAGCACGTCCAGCGAGTCGATAGACCAGCACGTTCCGGAGAAACAAGAAATCCGCTAGGAGCGTGGCGCGCCGACGATCGGTGCTCCGGACGCTGGATCACAGGATACGGATCCGGTGACCACAATTGCTGGAATAATCATCCATTTTGGATAAGTGAACCTCACCACAACATGGAAGACGTGGATCTCGGCGACGACATTCGACCCGTTCACTACGAGAGCAGCGGAAGCTCACACGACGGCAACAACAGTGATGATGACCACGAAAATCAAGTCCAAGAGCCTCAGCAGCGCGAGCGGCTCTCGCAGCGCTTGCGCGGGTCGCTTCAGCGCCGCGTGACGCCGCTGGTCGGGCTTCGCCATTCGATTGCCACATCTACTCTGGACTCCGGATCCAGTAAAATGGCCACTGGATCAGCACGCGAGCGACTCCGGAACTTTATGCGCCGTCGCGAGAGTCCACCAGATAACCAGATCGAAGCGGATCCATCCGGCGCTTCGTCCACACCACCCACGTCCGCATCCAAATCGAAAAGCAAGCCATTGCGATCTACCATGGCCGCCGCAGGCGTTCACCTTGTCAATGAGGAGCTTCTCGTGCTTCTCGGGGCGACTCCACTCATCCAGCCACAGGATGATATGCTGTTCCTGGAACATCCAGAGTCGTCTTCACCGAACTCGCGTCCAGGGATCGTCCACCGTGGGGATTTCATCCGGATCCAATCTCCGGATGACCCCAGCCAGAGTTGGCTCTGCCAAGTGGCTGTGGACCGATTCTACAGCGAAGCGGACGTGCTGCCGCTAGCGTCCCCATTTCCAGGGCCACTCGTTCCGGACGCGATCGTCCACTTGGTCCCACGCGAGTGTCTGCCTAGTGCGGACGATGGCCAAGAGGATTCCTCATCCTCTTCCGAAGAGGAGGAGGAGGAGGAGGAAGAAGAGTCAGAGGCGATCTCCGAACTGAGATCCTCTGTGGACGGATGGCGATCCAGTGTGGACGAGATCGGTATGGCTGACCTGCGGTCGTCGTTGGACGGCTGGGGATCCAATGTGGACGATCCCGCGGACTTGTCGCCTGGGGATGACAGCGATGAAGGCACCAACAACAATCGACTGAGTGGATTCTTTGCCAAGTACCAAACGAATCGCGCACGGCTGCGAACCAGCAGTGCGGAATACAAGGAACGACTCAAAGCGGCGAGCCAAGCGTCCAAACAGAAACTCGCGGCCGCCAGCCAAGTGTCCAAAGAAAAATTGTCGGCCGCGAGTCAAGCGTCCAAGCAGAAATTGGCCGTCGCAGGCCAGGTATCCAAGGAAAAGATGGCCGCGGCCAGTCAAGTGTCCAAGGAGAAGCTCGCGGTCGCCAGTCAAGTGTCCAAAGAGAGAATGGTGGTCGCTGGCCACGCGTCCAAAATCAAGATGCAGTCGTGGACCAGCTCGGCCAAGAACTCGCTAAGGGCCAAGATGGCACAACGGGCTGAGCAAACGACGATGACGGCCGCAGTGGGTGTGGACGGTGTGGACGGTGTGGACGAGGTACTCATCTTCGACAGCGAGGTTGGCGATGCCATGCCGGCCACACCACCGCCCAAGACCAACGCACCTCGTAGTGAAGAGGACGCTGTGCGGTGGAGCTACGAGCCGACGATCGACGATCTAGGCGAGGAAGACCTGCTACGGCGAGAGGTGGACGAGTGCTGATGCATGGTGACTGTGAATATCTACGTAACTAGCCAAGAACGATTCAATCAACTACCTTAATCCCATCAACGTACGTCTTGGCTACTGCGACGTTGCTGCTTGCTCTTGGATCACACCGAGTGGCTTGGGCTGTGGCTCGGCGTGGGGCTTCGTGGACGCCTTCCGGCGGCGGTGGTCCACAGC